>JABSTQ010005809.1:0-37202 GCA_013358835.2 Ixodes persulcatus
GGGACGGCAACATTCGACGTCGCGCAACCACGGTGACTGAAAGGCAGTGAACAAATATAGTTTTTCCACGGCCGTTGCTTCAGCTCACAAAGTAACTCCTGCCGCGCAAAAACATGGTTTTGTTTCACAGCATGACGGCATGCCTGGTACCCGGCACGCTAGCGTCCGAGCGTCTGCACACATCCGCGTCTATCGCTGAAAATATAAAAAAAAGACGAGACGAGACCCACAAGACGAGAGCGCGAGATGCCGGAAAAACCATGCAAGACCGGGTGGACAATTGATGCACGGTACTTTGGGTCAGGCAGCCGCTTGCGCCACATAACGCACGCCTGCTCAATTACAGTACTCAGTTTAGTTTCGGTTTTGAAAGGCGACCTATATCAGTCCTTTGGCGCAGGCTTGGCGCAGATTACCCATATTTTGGCGAAATGTAGCAGGGTTAGCCCCTTGGCGCAGTTTGGTGCAGCAATTACATCACTGCAACTACTGTCCCACTCTCAGGCATGCCACCCTTGACCAGTCCAGTCGTTGATCTTTAAGCAAGGTTAGGCAATGACTGCCTCGTGCCACCACGCATGAAGGTGTACACGGAACAAAGCCGCATTTGTGTCTACCCACACCTTAGAGAAAATTGGTCCTACCATAACCCACACCTCGTCGAGGTAGAAAACTTTCGGGCTCTTTATTTTCTGTGTTGTACAATGCCCCAAGAGGTACCTCTGTTGAAACGGGACGATCTTAACCCCCTCAGTCAGAACTGAGGCCCCTTGCGGCCATTCGGCGCCATCTACTTATTCATAGATGATGCTCCTTTCGACAAAATGTGTGGCGACAGCTGGAGCTAGTGAAAAAGCGGACACAATAGCTCTTCTCAAAGCACCCTGTTCTTCCTCAAGAGCAGCTAGTTCATCCAGGAACAGTGCAATGGTGCTTGGTGGTCTGTGATCGCAGACCACCGGTCATAGCCCCACCAACGGCAGTGACGTCACTCAGGTGAGAAGCATTTCACTCGCATGACGTGACTCCAAGCCATACTCACTGTGGCTGGCGACAACCCATAAAGGGCATGCACTGGCCCTCTGACCCACGCGGAGTGCAGTGCAGGAAGTGGAACGGCATCGGTGACCCAGTCGCTGCAGTTACCCAGAACTCGTTTCACTGCTGTCTCGGCAAAGGTGCAGGCCAGCTCTTTTATGCACGTAGGTAGAAGCCATCAGCCGCAAGCATCGGACACCTGGGGTGGAAAATTTATAAGCAATAAAACAATTACCATGAGAAGAGTGGTCTAACCGGTGAATTGCGAAAACATAAAAAGCAGGCACGGTATTTCTGCTACCTTGTCTTGCGAAAACACAAAAAGCAGGCACATATAGGAAGTATTTCTGTTACCTCGTCTCATGCTCGAGCATTATTTTGGATAGTATACATCAATAATGCCTGTCTCGCAGTGGCTTTCTGATCAAAATGTAGCAGAAAACACATCCAAAGGAGAAGTAGAACGGAGAGGCACTTATTTGTTGTCACTTTAACATGCACATTATGGAAGAGCACAACTCTTGCGATTAAACTGTAGCAGAATCGCTTAGCAGTTCTGCTGTAGGAGTGAATGTACAGTACATACCACGAGGCAGAATACAGTAATGGCACAGAAAACGCCATCCCTAAAGAAGTAAGCCTACCAGATGAACAGTAACATTACTACCCGCCACAAATTGGACGCGCCGGGAGGTCCATTTGCGACGCCTGATTTGTTTGTGAATCCCGTCTTTCGACAGAACGCTTTCGTGACTGCTGGAGCTCGTCAAAAGCTGACATTCCCAACGCACTTGGTCCTTCTTTACTGAATGCGAATGCGGCGCAGGCGGCACCCTGAGCCGCTTGCCAGTCCCGTTTATTATCTTCTTTGTGCCCGACGCTACGTGAGGTAGCGAAGCGCTATCAAATTCCACCACAGCGGTGTCGAATCGACAATCGAACGTTACCAGTAGGTAAATTCCACTCACCTTTTACGTTCCGAACGCGCCCCACGGTCCTCGATGTGGCGAGACGGGGCCTGCTAGCTTGCATGAATGCGCTGTGTACTTCACTGTCGACGCTCGTTCTCAAGCATTGAATACCACGACCAACTCCACTCGGCAATATCGCGGCAGATAACACGACAACGTATAAACAGTATAAACCAAGAAAGACCGCTGGAACCGGCGCGACCGCTCCGAAAAGCGCCCAACAAACACTTGGACGAACAAAAAGTAAAAACAAAACAAAAAAAGGTACGTACACACACAAAACATTAAACTAAAAAAAGCAAAGACAAACAATACAAAAACTGACGTCACTTCCGTTTTTGTTGTTTTGCTTGTTTTTGCTTGTTTTCTTCAGCCAATAGGCGTTGCAACCTTCCTCCGGCGAAACGCTCGTGGAAGACGAACGCGTATGCCGGAGCTCGAAGCTAAGTGAAATTTTTGTTTTGTTTTGTTTTGTATCTGGGTTTGGTTTTAAGTGTACTTGTTACGGCTTAGCATAAAGTAGATTCAATGAATTAGTAGGATCAGGGAGTTGAATTGGGAATGTAGGGGTAGAGGAAAGCGATTGTAGCGGTAGTGTAGGGTCACGTGTCCGGACACGTGTAGTTAAAATTTTTTGGCGGGTCTTTGCCGAACTTTTTTTTCAAAAGTTCGGCATATGCCGAACTTTGCCGAATCTGAAGTTCGGCAGATTCGGTCCATCACTAGTCTAAACCCCCAATACTGCCTCTGATCCACATGTGTTCCCTGCAGTCCTCTCGCTCCCTTTCCCATTCCTGACCCTTCACTAAAACCCCCAATCCGCCTCCCTTGCGCTCCCCATTAGCCCGGTTGCATCTTATCCAATGATATCCCGGTATGTACGGTGGTTCTTCCAAATCCCTCAGATGTGTTTCTGCTAATCCATACACTGCAAAGTTTTCGCTTTCTAATTGCTCCTCGATCTCCTCCCACTCTATTTTGTTCCTGCCCCCCTGCATATTTATGAATGCTATGTTAAGTAGCTTCTTTCTCCTGTTTCTGCGTGGCTTCCTCCCACCCTCCCTGTGCACCTCCCTCAAACCGACATCGCTGCTCTCTACCCCTTTGCCTTCCGGTGTCCCTCTGATGTGCCCACCCCGTCTCCCCTCTCCTACAGGCCTTTCGCCTTGCTCCTGACAGGATTCCTCTCCTTGAGAGCTTTGGGGTCTCCTAAAAAAGCCACCGCCTTCCCTGCCATCCGCCACCCAACGGCCCTCCCCACGTTGGGGCTGAAATGGATACCGCTCCCTTCAAAAGCCTGCTCTCTGTTGTTGCGCACCTCCAGATGTCCCTGTTTGTGGCTATCACGGCTCTCTCAGTGTAAACGCCCTGCCCCCTCACCTCTGGCACTGTGCAGACATGGATCTGTACAATGTACGATGTTGCCCACAAGTCCCTCACCACCCTGCGCAACTGCTTCCCCACCCCTCCCCCATTCCCTCGTAGTACATCGTTCAGTCCCCCCGCTATCTTCACGAGGTTTCGGCCTTCTTTTGTTTCCCATAGTTTCTCTTTCACCCCCTCAATCACCGCCCTCATTGTCTGTCCAGCCAACACCCCAATCTGGACCCTGGCGTCCCCCTTCACCCTCTCAGCTATTGCCCCCCTGCACCTTTCCATGTTGGAGTCCCCTGCTATGATCACACTGCCCTCCATGTCCTCCCTACTCTCCGTTAAAGCAGGGGCGTTACCCTTTGACTTTTCCTCCCCTTTTTCTGTCACTTCTCCTCCCGGCTTCAGTGCTTCTTTGTACGTCCTCCCCCCATCCCTTTCTACGACCGTGTCGTTCACTGTGATGTCCGATGGCAAAAGGACCACCCCCAGATCTGCCAACTTCTCGTTTGCCTTCGCCAGCTTCTCGTCCACTGTCTGTCTTTCACTTCTTTCCCTCTCCAGTTCTGCCTCTAGCTTCACAATCCTTGCCACCAGCTCTGTGTTCCCTGCTTCCAGCCTGTCCTGTCGTGCATTTAGGACGCACATTCTACACATGAACTCTGTCATCCCTGCCTCCTCTACGCTATCAAACCTCGTGTCATCAATGTCCACCGACTTTTTGCAGTCACCAGACTGTACGTGTGTCCCCTTCCTCTGCCCGCCAAGTTCTCCCCCGTCCACCCCTTTCTTTTCGCGCTTCTCGTCCCTGAGCCCCTCCCTAGTCTCCTTCATCTCCAGCTCCATTCTCTCTCGAGCCTCCCGCTCCTTCCCGAGCTCCCTCCTCATAATCTCCAACATCCCCTCCTTTCTCATCAGCATTCACTAGATCCGGCATTGGTACTCTTTGTCCGCTGCTTCCTCCACGCTCTCGAACGGGGTTTCCATGAGGAAGCACCATCGTTCACAATTACTGCATGCCACGTTGGGCACATCCGGTTTGGCCTTGTCTGGCTTGGCCTTGTCCGGTTTTTTTGCCATTCGCGCTCCTGTCCCCCGCCAATATCTCTAAATCCAACTGAGGAGAAGAAATAATGTCCCTATATAACCTCAAATTAACTGACCGAGAAAGACTGGTGACAACGGGTTAGAGAAGTAAAAAAAAAAAGAAAAGGAGAAGGGCGAGCTGAAGACAAGCGGAGAGCACGAGGTGTGGGTCTCGAGCGGACATTCGACGACTGAACCTGAAAGGCGGCAGTTGACCCGCCAACGCTCCCGGCAGACCAGGCTTCGAACCTGGTGAACCCTGGCTTCGCTCCAGGTCTTTTCACCCCCATCGAGCCGGAGCGGCGTCGTGCTTGCTGCTCGCATCAGAAGCTCGGAGCACTGGATTTTGAGCTCGAAGACGGACACGAAGGGGCGGCCTCGCAACGCTCCTGTCAACCCAGGCCGCGTACCTGGTTGGTCGGGCGACTCCATCGAACCGGTGCTGGGCGGCCCAGAGCTCCTAGCAAGATTGGACCCACACCCGTGACATCGAAGAACCAAGCCGGGTTCCGGCCCAAGCAAGATCGACGCTCGAGACTGTGAGTGTTCTCAGCTCCCATTTAAAGACGACCAAAACTGACTGTAGTGACTGTAGATATTTAATCACTCTATTTTATTTTCATTCGCTTCTTCTTTTTTTTTGTGTTTGTGACTAAATTAATTTTCGTTCGTCTACTTATGTGTCGTTTCGTCTTTCGACCTGCCCTCGTCCCCTCGGGTTTATATGGAGAATAGGGTGGTTATAAAATAAAAAGCCGAAACTACAAGGCCAGCAGCAATAAAAAGAGGACTTAGACAGGGTTGCCCATTGTCTCCCCTGCTCTTTATGATATACCTCAGTGAGATGGAAAAAAGATTAGAGCAGTGCAACCTAGGTTTTGACCTGAATTACATGGAGGAAGGACATAAAGTAAATAAAGTATTGCCAGGGTTAATGTATACAGACGACATTGTACTCGTATCAGAAAGTCGTGAGACAATACAGGAACTGATTAGAATTTGCAGCAGGGAAGGGGACAGTTTAGGACTAAAATTTAGTAGGGACAAGTCGGGTATAATAGTTTTCAACGATGAGAAGGGGGAACCCCTGGAGATACAGGACACAGTGATAGAACACGTAGAAAAGTACAAATATCTAGAAGTCTGGCTCAATGAGGGAAGGAAATATCTAGAGGAACACGAGGAGAATATAATCGGAAAGGGGAAAAGAAATTCATCTATTATGAAGCTCAAGGCACTATGGAACTATAACAGATATGAAGTGGTCAGAGGTATATGGAAAGGAGTGATGGTACCAGGACTGTCTTTTGGCAATGCAGTACTGTGCATGAAATCTGAGGTTCAATCAGGGATAGAAATTCGACAAAGAAGCGTAGGCAGATTGGCGCTGGGAGCACATGGAAAAACACCAAATGAGGGAGTACAAGGGGACATGGGATGGTCGTCTTTTGAGAGCAGGGAGGCAATTAGTAAGTTGAAATTTGAACAAAGGTTAACCGAAATGGATGATACACGGTGGGCACGGAAGGTATCCAAGTATTTATACATGAAAAGTGTAAACACAAAATGGACAAACCAAACCCGAAAGCTTACATTTAAATATCTACACACTGGTGATGGGGCTGAACAGACTACTTCAGTGAAAAAGGGGGTGAAGGAGGCAGAGTGGAAAATGTGGGAGGGGAGAATGCAGGACAAATCAGCTTTAACTATGTACAGGTCACGAAAGCAGGACACAAGAAAGGAAAATTTTTTTGACAATTCACTGGGAAATGCTTTGCTGTTCGAGGCAAGAACGGGAGTTTTGAAGACGAGGACGTATAGGGCTAAATTTCAGGATACAGACACATTATGTGCCGCCTGCCATAAAGATAGCGAGACACTAGAGCACTTGGTATTGAAGTGCACGGGGCTTCGCCCTGCCCTCCCTGAAGGGGTAACGGATTTGGCCGGGGCCCTGGGTTTCACTGGCGACGATGGAAGGACGGTAGAGAAAAGGGTTACAGCGACAAAGAGACGATTAGAAGATTGGTGGAAATTATCTAGGGAGATTTAAATGATGGACAACTAACTAGCACAGCTGGGAACAGGCGGGACAGAGGAAAATTGGGACTCCCTCCCGCGTGGCTCTAGCCCAAAGTCTCAACCCTATCTCCCAGTATGTCCGGTGCTGGGGTAACGCCGACAAGGTTTGACCAGTGGAAAATTGGCGACTCCCTCGCCGGGGGGAAGAGGCAGGGGGGTGATGTTTGTAGTTTTTTTTGCCCGATCCCCCGAAGGTAATCTTGGTGATATCCCACACTGCCTGGTGAGTTAGTTGGAGAAAAATTGGTCTTAAAAGGGCGGAAGGAATCACGTTTTTGTCTTTTTAGACTTAGGCTAGGTGGTGCAAGCTACCGCCCGTTACAAAGGGTATAGCCATTACCATCTATCCATCCATCCTGAATCCAATCTGATCCGGGAATGCTGTGGGCACTGTTTCCGCCCTTGGCCTCGTGTTTTGTCGTCGGTCGTATGAACATGCCCGGCAAAAGCCGGTTTCGAGGTGCGTGGCTCTGCAGTGATGAATATAAAGACTGGGGGGCGCCAGATACAACAAATCAGCATCGTGCAAGATGCAATCCGTGCAAAAATATTTTCAATGTCGTCGGCATTGAAGGGCCATATGAAGAGCGCGAAACGTGCCGCCATCATGAAGATCACAGCAAGAGCTCCGTGCAAAATTACCTGGCTCTGGGCACGAGTGAACTAACCACTGTCCGGCCTCCAACGCAGTTGCCAAACCTAAACTCCGCTTGCAAGACGCACGTGTTGGTGAAAACCGCCGGAGTGTTGTGGACTCTGAAGGTCGTCACATCCCACTGTTAGGTCCTTGAAGATACTCCCACAAAACCTTGAAATTCCTTGATTATCCTTGAATATCTTTCTTTGAATCCTGTACGAACCCTGCCTGGCACACACCGTACCAGCCGCCATTGCGCCGTACCATGCTCTTGCGCGGGTACCCTCTTCAGCATACCCTTTTCACAATGAAATTTGTTCTTTTTTGGCATATCCTACCGAGAACAACAAATTCAATGGTGGGAAATGAATGCTGCTAAAGATGGCCTTAATCGCGAATGATATTTTTTGTGTCATATTGCCGTCTTGAAACTAATCTGTGCTTTCTTTGCAGGAGTTTTTAAACCATGCAGATCATCACAGCCTTGGTGATGTTGTCACCACCAGCCCTGTTCGACTGGTGACAGTGCCCCTACTTGCCGCAGTTGGCCGGGTCCTTCCCGAGCCCCCACTGCCGGCACAGCTGACGCAGTCCTCCGGTGTGGTGTTCAAATAACTCAAGCCTGTCTGAGAAGTCTTTTTACCAGACTTGCATTTGCTCTGTTGACATATATGAGGTGCAAAGATACCTGCACTTTAAATGCATTCTTCTACTGCAAAAGGTGTTCTTTTTTTTTAGTGCATGATAAGCCATAGACTTTCCTCAGAATGAAGAGATATTTAGCATAGGATGGGATTCAGGTTATATCAGCTTGAATGCCTATATGCTTGTGAGGCATGGAAAAATATAGACTCTGAAGCTATAGACCTCTCTAAAAAGTGCTCTCTGGCCACTGTCATATTGTAACTCTTAGCGACCCTATCAACCAGAAATTTCTGCTTCTCTCCTAGGCTGTGAGAACACAGCAAGATTCTTTACCTGCGTTGTGCATTTGGAGTTTGCCGCCTTCCTTTAAAGAGTTTTCTCTATTTGCCTTTTCAGGATGCTTACCTCTTTTGTGTTATCTTCCACTTTGGGAACCAGGGAACACCAAGGCTCGTAGCCTGCTCGACCTTAGTGGGAAATGAACGAAGAGAGTGAACATAGAACAGCTCGAGACAGAAGCTGTTTGATGTTCTTGGAGGATTATTTCTTCTGGGATAATCCGCTGAAAGCCTTCACCGTCTTCGCAAAAAAAAGCTGATTGGGAGCGGGGTAGGGGACGAAACAGACACAACCATTCCTTTGTTTCGGTGCTGTACAAATAAGAGGCTTTTCTCAAAACGTGCCCTAAAACAAGTTCAGATTTTGGTTGACTGTCGTGAAGTGGCTCACGTTGAAACTGTAGATTTGATATGCTGTGTATTTTTAGATCTGCGTCAAAGAAACACTGTTTGGGTAATGCTTCATTGTGGGGTACATACAGTATGTTGTGAAGAATACCCCTGCCTTTCAGCTATCTTGTGTGGTCATACACAGTCAAACGCCTTTATAACGAATTTGAGCGCGAAAAATGTATCACGCAAAAATGAATTTGTGCAATCGCTTATTAACATACATCTGCAACATTTGAGGTGTACCAAGATACGGTACAGCACCAAATATTTTATGAGCAGAGTCATAAATGAAAGTTTGTACGTTGACCATTGACTTGTCAAAAGGGAGAACGTTGGCCAAATCCGCTAGTGCATCGCCGCACCGGAGCACGGGTTGTGGCGAGAAAGCTCACGTTGCAGAATCCAGGCATCTTAAACTCGATTACTATTCCTTTTTTTTTTCTAAATAAAATTTGTATTGGCACACGTTCGTGTACAGTCAAACCTGTTTATAACGAACAGCAGGAAACGCTACGATCAGTTCGATATAGCAAGTAGTTGGATATAGCGAAAACCATTTACAACGGCGAAAGCTTATCTTCCTTTCTCATCTCTTCGTTTCTGCCTTGTAACAACGCACCGGAAAACGTTTTGTTATTGTTTTGCATGCGTGCAGAGCTTTTTTTTTTTTTTTTCGCCTATCTCCCCTTTTGAATCGCTTCTCTTCGCTCAATTTTGTTGGCAACTTGAGCTTTTGGAATTTTCTTTCTTTCCTACTTTTGTTTTTTTTTTGGGGGGGGGAGAAGGGACAGCCGAGAAGACGATTGTTTGCACGTTTTTGGAAGCTGTCCCGGGGGGGGGGGAGTTTGATATAGCCAATATGTTGTTCGTTATAAAAAGTACTTTTTACATGCATTTTTATTTAAATCTTCCGTGAGTTCGATATCAACAGTAATTCGCTGTACGTGGGTTCGTTCTAAATGGTTTCACTGTACTCATCACTGCGTCACGCAATTTAAAGGGAGACACTACCCAAAAGGGTCAACTTTTGAACCTCTGGCTTAATATGAAATTAAATCTACAGTTTATACTGGCAGTTGTGGGGAAAATGCAGTGCAAAGTTTCCTCTGTGTACATTAATTGTGAAATAAATTATAGTCATTTTTATCTGGAACGCATGACATTGATTAAAAAAAATCGTTAGAAAACTAATGGAATACCCAACATTTTTTTTTCACTAGATTCGCAGCCGAATGCCGAAAAAGTGCAACTATGAAGAAATTTCCATAAAGTAATTTATTTTATGCTAACATCGTGTTAAACGACCAAATAAATGTTTTGCCTTTTATGTTGTTGACATTATCTTAACATCTATTGTAAAAGACGCCCTGAAACTAGAAAAACAATGCCACAGCTGCATTTCCCATTACATTTCAATTAGAAATAACAATGAGTGAGTCTTTTTTTTTATCTTGTTATCAAACAATAACTTTCCTCTAGAAGTTTATACCAAAAATTAAAACTGAAAAAAATCATTCAAAGTGCTTGAATCTTTACCTTTTCCTTAGCATTGGAGAAACAAATATAAATTATAAAAAATAACTATGCAGTGTGTAAGCAAATGCAACTTTCTGAGAATATTATCTAGATGTTGGTGGATGTAAATATGGCAGATATCAAAATCGACTTCTTTTGCTAAACTTTTTATTTCTGGGTAGTTTTTTCCCTTAAAGACAGTAGGCTAGCGGTTGTACTGCCAGTAATGCCACTGGCAAAATTTGTCATTTACAGCACTCATTGCTGCAGACTGATTTCCCGCTGTCCAGTCTTCCACACAACAAGCTTGACTGACGTTTAAAAACCACTAAACCACTCATATCGATCCTTGATCACACAACAAAGTAGAGGCATGCGCCGACTGTATAAATAAGGCCTTTTATTAATCAGGTGGCAACTTACTCTGCCAATCAGGCTCTCGGCGGAGCTGTGCTGTTCTGTGGCAGCAGCACGTCGGTGGAGGCAATGACAGACAGGCCTACGCCCAAAATATTGCCCGTCCGTACGTTTCCCGCTAAATTCATCAGGAAACTAAATTGGTGTTTAGTTTGCATGGTTTGCACTAGACATGCATGTTTGTATGTCACGTGGCTTGATGTCATGTGCCGTATTCACCAATTCAGTTTCCCCGCTAAACACCAATTCAGTTTCCCCGCTACATTTAGTGGAAAAATTGGTGGCCATAAATAATAACGCACTCTAAAAGTGTGTTATTATTTTATTTGTATACACAAATCTGTTGCTATAGGCATTTTTGCAAAGGCCGACCTCAAGGTTCCCGCATTCTTCCTGTGCACTGCATGAAAGTGTGCAGTACTTTGTAAAGGAGTCTATGATAGCCCCAAATGTAATTGTAGTGTCATTGGTGGTGCATGCAACGGAACACTGCTTGGTCGTTTTTTGAAGCCTTGCTTGGGAATGTTGAGTGAATGTTTGTTTCCAAACTTTTTTTGTGTGCAAAACAAAAAAACAACTCTTCATGTTTTTTTTTTAATGTAAAGATGTAGTTTTTGATAGTGTTACTTAAACTGAGTACTTTCTCTGTGAGCTCGGGGATTTCAAAATGCTTAAATATAAGGCAATCAATTTTCCGCTCTTTCTATGAAATGTGAAATATGTGTTCATTTATTATTTTGTTAATTTATAAATAAATTGTTTTTTTTTGCAGCTGTTGAGCTGTAATACTTCTGCTAGTGTTTATTGCTTCTTGCTAGAAAATGCAGCCAAATGTAAAAACTGCTATTAAAGTGTCCATAAAAAAGAGTACCGTAAAGTTCCGAAAGAGCGCCCACTCAAAATGAACAGATAAATGGTGAAAAACATGGGGTAGGCTATCTTTGGGGACGCCACAGCAAAACTTCACAAAAAATTAATGATAAACACACTGGCACCGGTTACAAACCACGTGACGCGGGAACTGATACCGGAGATCGCATACACCATAAATTCGCGTTTCACGATGCGATAAACACGCGGGAATTCGCTACGAACTCCTGTGTCACTGGAAAGGATACCGCAGATTGCAGACTCAGCAGATTCGCGTTACGGTGCGAAGGACCCGCGGAAACCCGCCGAGAACTTGCATCTCACGGGAACGAATACCGCAAATCACGGACGCAGCAGATTCAAGTTTTATGGTGCAATAAACACACGGGAACCCACTACAAACTTTCCTGTCACGGGAGCCGATATCGCATGCGCAGATCGCGAACAAAAAGGCAGGAATCCGCAACAAACTTTTATGTTACGGGAACGGATACCGCAGATTGCGGACGCAGCAGATCCGCATTTCACGGTGCAACATAAACGCAAGAACAACTCGTGTGTTACGGGAGCTGATATTGCGCGTGCGCAGATCGCGGACATAAACGCGGGAACCCGTTATGAACTCGCCTTTCAGACGTGCCGGTACAGCAAATTTCGTGGATGATACAATTCCCGTAGGACATCGCGTGACGTCCGACGGGATTCGGGGGGTGGGCGATGTTTCGGAATTTTTATGTTACATATATTTAGCCAGAAAAACGGTACGGGCGATCTTTCAGGGGCGTGCATTCTCTCGGAACTTTACGGTAACATTAGTAACAAAAAAGAATTCAGTATTTGTACCGCAAGAGCTGATTGGAGTAGTATAACCCCACCCCAACCCCCTTTAAGAATTACGATTTCCTCAAATTAAAAGGATGAAGAAAACGGTGAACTTGTCCTCTTCGTTTTACTTGCGACTTCTTTTTCTGAGCTCTCCTGTGACTAATTTTTTTGCTACAATATGATTTTGGTGCTCGAATCAGTCTGCCATGTTTGGGTTGTTAAAGAACGGTCAAAAGTTTACATCACACCAGCAACAGTGCCTTCAATTTCCTCTCAGACTTGCAGGTCGACTCTGGCAACCATTGCAAGATGCAGCAAATGGCAGATTGCTGCTTTGCAGAGAGGGTCCTTCTGCTGGCCAACTCAACTTTTGGGAACATGCATTGTCTGTGCAGTGTTCTTGCTTATATCTAGGCCGTATGCTTTCTGGTGTTTATTCATGTCGAAAATCGGCGGATGTTTTTCGGTGTTTATTTCTTTCCAAAATACCGGTGCATTTCGGTGAATTGTCTCGTGCAGACGCTTAAAACGGCGTTTATCGACAGAAAAATCGCGCATAGAAACGAACAACCGAGAAGAAACGGTTCAACTTTTATTTACATCTGATACAAAATGTGCTTCATACTTCATTATTGTGATATATACTTCGTTTCTGCTTAAGTAGAGACATATGCTTCGACCCAAAAAATTTAAAAGACACTTCAAACCACCCAACTAGGGTCCACAAAGAAGGAGGCCAACCTTCAATGGGGCAACCTAGAGAAGGGCACAATGAGACAACATTTTGGGGACATAAACTAAAAGTCAAAGAAACCAGCACTGATCGAAAAAGACACACCTCGATTACTAAGAAACCTATGGAGACCTGTGCTGACAATCATCCCAAACCACCGTAAAAGAAAAAGAAAAATTGTGTCTGACAAACGTTTACATACAACTTGTTCACTAGAAAAAAAAAAAAAAAAAAAAAAAAAAAAAAAACATTGCCGCTTGTACAAAAATGTTCAAGAACTGCTATTTTTCGGTTTTAAGATTTTTTTATTTTCGACACCGGCGGATGTTTATTGGTATTTTTCGGTTAAAACCGGAAAGTATACAGCCTAGTTATATCGTTCCCGCATCAGTGAATCAAATGGAGTGTTCCCTATTGCTTCAATTGTATCCCAGTTACTTAGATGAGCACAAGCATTCACCCTACTTTATCACATTTCCCACCAACCTATTTGTTCCAACAAAACCAGTCTGATGTGGTTGTCTTGCACCGTTTGCTTTTGCCTGGTGTTTGAAGCCCCGTTCACACTCTTGCGACCACTTAAACTTGAATTCCTTAAAGCTTCTTAAACCAGAGGACACACTGGCGTCATCTATTGGGTAGCAGTGTAAACTCGGCGGTCCTGTATATTTTTTTATTTCTCTCGCGCATTATCCTTTCTTTCTTGGCTCGAAAAACTTTTGTCAATGTTATAAACGAGCCTTTCTATGGGTATTACGCACATTTGACCTCGGAAATCCCGCAAAACCTTCGCTCTTGGGAAATGCAGTTCCAGGGTCACCGCATAGATGGCGCCACAATGCCAGTGTGTTCCCTCGTTCTAAAAAAATTTAAGAAGTTTTAAGAGATCTCGTCTCTCTCAGTCATACTCGGTCGCAAGAGTGTGAACGGGCCTTGAGACTACAAGATGTCAGCAATTGTGGTTTTTTAACCCCATTCTTCCACTGGAAGGGGTGCTTGCATACCCGAATAGTGTGTGATTTTTAGTTGATTTGAATGACATTGACTCTACAGTGACATTTTGTAGGACATTAATACAAAGGACGAACGTCACTACATGGTACCTCCAGAGTACCATAGCATTCACTGCAGCCTTCTATTTCATTGGATTTCCGAGGCCCGGAAATCGGGTTCGCTTATTGTTGCTCACGGCTATTAGAATGCGAGATGAGCTGTTTCAATGAAAGATAATGTGCACATAAAAATGTTGTGCATGAATGTGCTATGCTCATATTTTTTATTATCCCAAGGTGTGATATCACTAACGTAATAACAGCTTTCCCTAATACTTGAAATATTCTTATTTAGTCGTGTTTGTTTGCTTTGTTTTGAAACGAATAGGTGTCAGTGCACTTGTTTGTGTGTGCTAATTTCTGCTGAACGCAGTGCAGCTTTGTCGAACTTCTCCAATGTTCGCATGTTGGCATTGGACATTGTCGTTGAATCTCTTTGTCTTGTTTCTCGGGTCTCCCCAACAGTGCCGGCCGAAGCAGCCTTCCAGGACGATGGGGACAGCGAGAGCGGCTCCTCTTCTTCAAGAAGCAAACTTGTTGAGTCACAACCCACGACGCGGCCACGACATGAGGGCATCTACGACTGCGAGTTCTGCCCTTACTCCAGTCGTTATCTGTCTTCTGTCATTGACCATGAAAGGACACACACAGGAGAGAAGCCTTTCCACTGCTCTGTCTGCGAGAGAGCGTTTGCTCAAACGTCTACCTTACAGATGCACATGAGGACTCACACGGGGGAGAAACCATTTAGTTGCGAGGTTTGCCAGAAGTCGTTCGCCAGAAGTCATCACCTCACGATTCACAGGAGAGTACATACTGGCGAAAGACCGTACCAATGTGGCACCTGTGAAAAAGATTTTTTGCACAGATCTAGCTTGTTGCAACATAAGAGAACCCACAGTGGGGAGCGGCCTTACAAGTGTGAAGCCTGTGGGAAAATGTTTACCCGGATAACCAATTTAAGTAGGCATAAAAAAGTGCACAAGTGAGGGATCTGTTTGTTGTTCACCCAAGATGAGAAACATAGGCATATTCACAGTTCTAAACATTATGAGTTGCAGTTAGGCAACAGCCATAGTTCTGCTTTGTAGCATTTTTATTTTGTTTTGAACAGCCATAGTTCTGCTTTGTAGCATTTTTATTTTGTTTTGAACTGCCTTATTATAGTTGCTTTTACCTTCTTGGTAAATAGTTGCTTTAGGTCTTATGGAGCTACGTTCGACGCTTCATTTTGAGTGCATGTGAAAACTGAGTAGTTTTTCTCTGAGCTCTGAGATTTCTAAATGCTCAAGTATGATGCAGTCAATTTCCAACTTTATCTGTGAAAAGTGAAATTTATTTGTTTATTTCTTGTTTTGTTCACACTGATGTATCACTTTCGTGCATTTGTCGAACCCTTATTCTTTTACAATTGTACTTTTTCTCTTGCTACAAAAAAAATGCAAAAGCTGCAATTAAAGTGTACATAAAAAAAAAAAACTTACTGTTTGTACCGTGAGAGCCGATTGAAGTATAACCCTGCCACAACCTTTCTTAAAGGAGCTGTGCAAAAATTTCAGTGCTTTGCTTAAATAACTTTGGAGTTGGTGTCTCGACCTCTCTGAACTAAAGAACAAAAAACCGCTTGAGCCTGCATGTCCTAGTTTTTTTTTTTTATAAATGGACAAAGATTGAGGTTTTCGGCACCTCTCAGCTCCTTCATTATCTTCCGAGTCACGTCCGGTGCGACGTCAATGGGGGTTGCGCGTGGTTCCTGTGAAGCTCTCTCTCTAGAGCCAGCAGTGAGCAGTGAGAACTCATTCGCTCGCGACCGCCTGAGGACGTGATGTCAAAAGTAGAGGATACCAATTCTTTCAACGTTAAAATTGTTGCACAGCTCCTTTAAGAATTACGATTTGCTCTAATCTAGAGCCTGAAGTAAACGGCGAACTTGATTATCCGATGGAGTCTGGCCATATCAGCACTGGTTCCGCTCGCTTTACTTATGACTTTGTTTTCTCTTAGTCCTCGTGTGGACAATTTTTTTCGCCACAATATGCCTTTGGTGCTTGTGTCAGTCTGCCATGTTTGGGGCGTTTAGAAACGGTCAAATGTTTACATCACAAGAGCGACAGTATCTTTACAATTTATTCTCTTCTCAACCCCCGCAGGGGGTCCCTACACCTTAGGTAAACATATAAAATAGCACAAAAAAGGCAAGGACAAGAAGTAAACAGGACAAGTGCCTAACAGCTTAGGTGTTAGGTGCTTGGTGAGTGGTGTCACCACGAACCCCAAGCCATATGGGTTCACCTGCCCATGCCTGGCTGTGTGTGGCTTAACCCTCGTCCAGGGAAAAAAGGATCCTGGTGGTTGAGCTGAGTCCGGTGTTTGTTTGAAACCTTCGGGGCCCCTATAGAGACATGGAATCCTGACATGGTTTTACAACACACCGAATAACAGAAGTTTGGCTTCAGAAAAAAATTGCCTTTTTCATCTTTTCGAAACGTTCACTGTGAGCAACATTGGGTACTTGCAGAATTATTTTACGTCTAATGACTGAAAGCAGTTACGTTCTGAGAGTAGGCACAGGTACACTTCGCATTTTGCACAGTAGAGACACTTGTAACTTAATTTGCAATATTTGCACCCGTTTTTCTTCCGCGTTTCTAGGTCATTGGTGTACGCCTTCATACCGTATTTACTCGCACAATGAACGCCTTCACCTAATGAACGCACCCCCCAAGTCGGCTCAAAATTTCGACTTTTTTTTTTTCACTCGCGTATTAAACGCACCCTCAACTCGGACGTCAAACTTTTGACCCCCTCCCCCCCACGCGCGTGAAATGATGGCACTTTTCTATCCTGGTGCAGCGAGGTCGCGAATGCATGGGCAGCGTGGGCAAACAAAACGCCTTGTAAAGGCGTTATAAAAATAAAACAAGATCCAACGGAAGCAAGAAAAAAACAGGTGCTTTTTTTTCTTTTTGTGCAGCGCAGTCTGGACTTGGGGTCGCGCGCCGCGCGCAAGTGGATAAGAAAGAAGCGGAGAAGCCCTCGCCTAAGCAAAGCGAAACAAAACAACTTGCGACAGGCGGCAAAAAAAAAAAAAAACAATCTACAGAACTAGATGAAAACAAAAAAAAAAAATAATCCACAGAACTAGGTGAAAAGAAAAAAACATTAGGAAAAGCTTTGTTTTTTCTTCTTTTTTTTTTTTTTTTTGCACAGCGCAGCTTGGTCCCGGGGTTGTGCGTCGCGCGCAAGGAGATACGAAAGAAAAAGAAAAATGGAGAAGCCCTCGCCTAAGCAAAGCGCACATAATGAAGGCATCCTGCCCTCGCCTCCTCCCTGCACATTGGAAAGAGAAGCGAGAAGCCCTCGAAATGAACGGACTTTTCTATCCTGGTACACCGAGGTCGCGAATGCATGGGCAGCGTGGGCAAACAAAACAACTTGCGAAAGGCGGGAAAAAAACAACACGGACGCAAGAAGTAAAAAAAAAAGCGTGGAGAGGAGCATTTTTCTTTTTTTTTTGTGCATCACAGTTTGGTTTTGGAGTCGCGCGGCGCCGCGCGCAAAGAGATAAGAAGTTAAGTCGATTTTTCGGGATAAAAGGTACATTCATTAGGGGAGTAAATACGGACGCAAAAATTTTACTTCGCGTAATGAACGCCCCCCCCCCCCCCAACTTTGCATCAATTTTTCGGAAAAAAAGTGCGTTCATTCTGCGAGTAAATACGGTACCTCACATTTACTGTCAGCTTTGGCTTTAAAGGACAAGTGATTTGTTTTGAAGATGCAATTTGATATTTCACTACTTAGGGCAGGCATCCTCCCTCTTGCGATAGAGGGCGCTAAATTTATTAAAGGGTAACTGCAAAGAAAAAAAAGTTTTTTTAAACAGTTTAATTGGGACATGACCCCTCCCCCGAGGTCACGTGACCCGCCATTCACCCCCCCCCCCCCCCTCCCGAGAACACTTGACCCTCCCCCCAAAGGGAGGACGAGAAGGGGGAGGAGTAGCAGGGAGGATGAGGAGGTGAGGACGAGCGAGGAGGGGTATGCCCTCCCCTCAGTACCCTTCCCTCCTCCTCAAGAGCTGTGCTTCAATTCGGCATTACAGGGTGTTGTAAACGTTTCATTTTTGTTCTTTACTTCAGAAAGGTCAAGAACCAACTCCAAAAATATTAAAGCAAAGCACTGAAATTGTTGCACAGTTCCTTCAATGAAGGCAATTTCGGATATTTTTTTTTGACAACTGAACTGGGTTCCAGGCACGTCTCAGGCCACTTTGCCAAAATTTCAGCCGAAACTGGCGCTTGTGTGCCGCGCAAATTAATTAAACAGTCGCAATCATAATCGTACCGGGACAGAGCACCCCGAGAGTTGCGGGTGAAGCCAGGAGAAGCGGAGCTCACGTGACCGATGCAGGGCCAAGAAGCGCGACATCACTAGAGACGCGTCAGCGATTGGTCGAAACAAGAGCCATGCCCTCGGTCACGTTTTGGTTCGCGATTTTTAGAATACTGTTCTAATTTCCGCCTGGATAACCATGAAAAGTATAAATTGGACCGAAAATGATTACTAAACCGTAAACAAAACAGCATACTTAGTATTTTTCTCTTTGCTACGCTGGACGCGAAATGAAACATTCGATCAAACGCTCTCTCGCAGACAGAGCAGCGGAAAGGCTTTTCTCCCGTGTGTGTCCTTTCGTGATCGGTGACATCACGAAGACTACGACTGGAGTAAGGGCAGAACTCGCAGTCGTAGATGCCCTCATGTGGCCGCGTCGTGGGTTGTGACTCGACCAGTTTGCTTCTTGGGGAAGAGGAGTCGCTCTCGCTGTCCCCATCGTCCTGGAAGGCTGCTTCGGCCGGCACTGTTGGGGAGACCCGAGAAACAAGACAAAGAGATTCAACGACAATGTCCAATGCCAACATGCGAACATTGGAGAAGTTCGACAAAGCTGCACTGCGTTCAGCAGAAATTAGCACACACAAACAAGTGCACTGACACCTATTCGTTTCAAAACAAAGCAAACAAACACGACAAATAAGAATATTTCAAGTATTAGGAAAAGCTGTTATTACGTTAGTGATATCACACTTTGGGATAATGAAAAAATATGAGCATAGCCCATTCATGCACAACATTTTTATGTGCACGTTATCTTTCATTGAAGCAGCTCATCTCGCATCCTAATAGCCGTGAGCAACAATAAGCGAACCCGATTTCCGGGCCTCGGAACTCCAATGAAATAGAAGGCTGCAGTGAATGCTATGGTACTCTGGAGGTACCATGTAGTGACGTTCGTCCTTTGTATTAATGTCCTACAAAATGTCACTGTAGAGTCAATGTCACTCAAATCAACTAAAAATCAGACACTATTCGGGTATGCAAGCACCCCTTCCAGTGGAAGAATGGGGTTAAAAAACCACAATTGCTGACATTTTGTAGTCAAACACCAGGCAAAAAGCAAACGGTGCAAGAACAACCACATCAGACTGGTTTGGTTTGCACAAATAGGTTGGTGGGGAATGTGATAAAGTAGTGTGAATGCTTGTGCTCATCTAAATAACTGGGATCCAATTGAAGCAATAGGGAACACTCCATTTGATTCACTGATGCGGGAACGATAAAACTAGGCTGTATACTTTCCGGTTTTAAAGGGGTACGGAAGCAAAAATTGAAATGTTCAAATTTCGTTCGGAAATGAGTCAAGCATGACGGATAATAACCCTAAATGATAATCGCACGTTTGTATTTTGAACGATTGGCTATATTTTTCGTTCCAAACGGTGCACTCGAGCAAGCGCTCGAAGAGAAGCGAGTGGAGAGCCCGATGCGTCATGGGATGTCAGGCGCAAACAAAAACAGAAAGAAAAGATTTCCCACGCTCGTGGAGCAGCAAGACAGGCGTGCTTATGAGCTTTGCCCTTGGTGGCGTTGTCAGCGTTGTGGTGGTGTCAATAGCGTCAGCGCGTTACAACCGAGCCGTTCGAAGTACCCGTGGGGTGACGAGCGCGTGGCTGGCCCAAGGAGCACGTAGCTTCCACAACACTGTCAGCTTAGGGCTGAACGGCGTGGGGAAAGCAACTTTTGTTCGAGTTTTGAGGGACGGGCTAATCTTCTAGGGGGAGAATGGCTGTTTCCGGTTGCACGAACGAGGGTCCGAGAAAGAGGGGAGTCCTTCCTTTCCGTCTCTTGGACCGTTTGGTACAATGCGCGATTTGTGAGTTGAGCTAGGAGGAAAGCTAAAAAAGGAAAATGTTGAAATTCCAAAAGGCGGCGCTGCTCCGAAGGAATCTGCTACGTCACGACTACGTAGCAGATTCCACAACGTTGCTAGACTACCTCACAAATAGGCTCCGCATGCATCCACCAGGTGCACATTTAAAGATCGTTTATTTAGCTTTAAAATTAGTTTTCTTGTGCTTTTCAACGGAAGACTGGTGTTTTTGAGGTTAGGGTGCAACATGCAACACATTAAAGCTAAAAAATGAGCGCTGAAATTTCGTTTCCCTACCCCTTTAACCGAAAAACACCAATAAACATCCGCCGGTGTCGAAAATAAAAAAATCTGTTAAAACCGAAAAATAGCAGTTCTTGAACATTTTTGTACAAGCGGCAGTGTTTTTTTTATTTTTGTTTTTTTAGTGAGTAAACGTTTGTCAGACACAATTTTTCTTTTTCTTTTACGGTGGTTTGGGATGATTGTCAGCACAGATCTCCATAGGTTTCTTAGTAATCGAGGTGTGTCTTTTTCGATCAGTGCTGGTTTCTTTGACTTTTAGTTTATGTCCCCAAAATTTTGTCTCATTGTGCCCTTCTCTAGGTTGCCCCATTGAAGGTTGGCCTCCTTCTTTGTGGACCCTAGTTGGGTGGTTTGAAGTGTCTTTTAAATTTTTTGGGTCGAAGCATATGTCTCTACTTAAGGAGAATTGAAGTATATATCACAATAATGAAGTATGAAGCACATTTTGTATCAGATGTAAATAAAAGTTGAACCGTTTCTTCTCGATTGTTCGTTTCTATGCACGATTTTTCTGTCGATAAACGCCGTTTTAAGCGTCTGCACGAGACAATTCACCGAAATGCACCGGCATTTTGGAAAGAAATAAACACCGAAAAACATCCGCCGATTTTCGACATGAATAAACACCAGAAAGCATACGGCCTAGATATAAGCAAGAACACTGCACAGACAATGCATGTTCCCAAAAGTTGAGTTGGCCAGCAGAAGGACCCTCTCTGCAAAGCAGCAATGTGCCATTTGCTGCATCTTGCAATGGTTGCCAGAGTCGACCTGCAAGTCTGAGAGGAAATTGAAGGCACTGTTGCTGGTGTGATGTAAACTTTTGACCGTTCTTTAACAACCCCAACATGGCAGACTGATTCGAGCACCCAAATCATATTGTAGCAAAAAATTAGTCACAGGAGAGCTCAGAAAAAGAAGTCGCAAGTAAAACGAAGAGGACAAGTTCACCGTTTTCTTCATCCTTTTAATTTGAGGAAATCATAATTCTTAAAGGGGGTTGGGGTGGGGTTATACTACTCCAATCAGCTCTTGAACTGAATTCTTTTTTTTTTTCTTTTTTTTTTACTAATGTTAGGTACTTTTTTTTATGGACACTTTAATAGCAGTTTTTACATTTTGCTGCATTTTCTAGCAAGAAGCAATAAACAGTAGCGGAAGTATTACAGCTCAACAGCTGCAAAAAAAAAAAAAAAAACAATTTATTTATAAATTAACAAAATAATAAATAAACACGAATTTCACATTTCACAGAAAAAGCGGAAAATTGATTGCCTAATATTTAAGCATTTTGAAATCCCCGAGCTCACAGAGAAAGTACTCAGTTTATGTAACACTATCAAAAACTACATTTTTACATAAAAAAATACATGAAGAGTTCTTTTTTTTTTTGCACACAAAAAACGTTTGAAAACAAACATTTACTCAACATTCCCAAGCAAGGCTTCAAAAAACGACCAAGCAGTGTTCTGTTGCATGCACCACCAATGACACTACAATTACATTTGGAGCTATCATAGACTCCTTTACAAAGTACTGCACACTTTCATGCAGTGCACAGGAAGAATGTGGGAACCTTGAGGTCGGCCTTTGCAAAAAGGCCTATAGCAACAGATTTGTGTATACAAACAAAATAATAACACACTTTTAGAGTGCGTTATTATTTATGGCCACCAATTTTTCCACTATATGTAGCGGGGAAACTGAATTGGTGTTTAGCGGGGAAACTGAATTGGTGTTTAGCGGGGAAACTGAATTGGTGTTTAGCGGGGAAACTGAATTAGTGCATACGGCACATGACATCAAGCCACGTGACATACAAACATGCATGTCTAGTGCAAACCATGCAAACTAAACACCAATTTAGTTTCCTGATGAATTTAGCGGGAAACGTACGGACGGGCAATATTTTGGGCGTAGGCCTGTCTGTCATTGCCTCCACCGACGTGCTGCTGCCACAGAACAGCACAGCTCCGCCGTGAGCCTGATTGGCAGAGTAAGTTGCCACCTGATTTATAAAAGGCCTTATTTATACAGTCGGCGCATGCCTCTACTTTGCTGTGTGATCAAGGATCGATATGAGTGGTTTAGTGGTTTTTAAACGTCAGTCAAGCTTGTTGTGTGGAAGACCGGACAGCGGGAAATCGGTCTGCAGCACTGAGCGCTGTAAATGACAAATTTTGCCAGTGGCATTACTGGCAGTACAACCGCTAGCCTAGTGTCTTTAAAGGAGCTGTGCAACGATATTCAATTGGAATGTTTTTCACTTTACACGAGCTTACTGGCACTAGTGGGACTCAAGGATACTCGCATGCAATGCCACTGGCCAAGAAACTCCTTTGTTGCGGTGTAATTTCAAGGACAAAAGCGATCATTTTCATTCAATCTCTCCCTTGCAAAATTCGATGACGTAACGCGGGGATCGCAGTACACCCGTATGACGATATTTGAATGCGGTTCATAGATTGGACCCGAGCATTGCGTGGGCACTCGATTTCGGCTCGTGATAATTGATAGCTCGAGAAGCATTCGAGTAGTGGCCCGTGTCCAATCGCTGCAACGACGACAATAGCCGAGCCATAACAATGTCTGGAACTCAGCGCGTGTCCTGTGCTTTGCCAACCCCAGCGCGTGGCTATGATCAACATTGGCGGCATATAATCGGCTCCAGATCACGTGGCCGCTTGTTCTGGCTGCGAGTTGAGGGCGTGAACGCTGCTCGTTGTTTTTTTTAATTTTTTTCTGGGACTTCTAATGCGTCGGGTGAAAAACTAAGGCGTGTTTCATAGGTCATTAACGTCAGGGATCCGTTCTAAGCGGTATTTGCGCAAAGTAAAAAAATTGTTGCATAGCCCCTTTAAGGGAAAAAACTACCCAGAAATAAAAAGTTTAGCAAAAGAAGTCAATTTTGATATCTGCCATATTTACATCCACCAACATCTAGATAATATTCTCAGAAAGTTCCATTTGCTTACACACTGCATAGTTATTTTTTTATAATTTATATTTGGTCCTCCAAAGCTAAGGAAAAGGTAAAGATCCAAGCACTTTGAATGATTTTTTTTTCAGTTTTAATTTTTGGCATAAGTTTCTCGAGGAAAATTAATGTTTGATAACAAGATAAAAAAAAGACTCACTCATTGTTATTTCTAATTGAAATGTAATGGGAAATGCAGCTGTGGCATTGTTTTTTTAGTTTCAGGGCGTCTTTTACAATAGATGTTAAGATAATGTCAACAACATAAAAGGCAAAAAATGTATTTGGTCGTTTAACACGATGTTAGCATAAAATAAATTACTTTATGGAAATTTCTTCATAGTTGCACTTTTTC
Source organism: Ixodes persulcatus (assembly GCA_013358835.2). Taxonomy (NCBI): domain Eukaryota; kingdom Metazoa; phylum Arthropoda; class Arachnida; order Ixodida; family Ixodidae; genus Ixodes; species Ixodes persulcatus. The sequence goes on from JABSTQ010005809.1 coordinate 23,829, forward strand.
GGCATTCGGCTGCGAATCTAGTGAAACAAAATCTTGGGTATTACATTAGTTTTCTAACGATTTTTTTTAATCAATGTCATGCGTTCCAGATAAAAATGACTATAATTTATTTCACAAATAATGTACACAGAGGAAACTTTGCACTGCATTTTGCCCCACAACTGCCAGTATAAACTGTAAATTTAATTTCATATTAAGCCAGAGGTTCAAAAGTTGACCCTTTTGGGTAGCGTCTCCCCTTAAATTGCGTGACGCAGTGATGAGTTACACGAACGTGTGCCAATACAAATTTTATTTAGAAAAGAAAGGAGTAGTAATCGAGTTTAAGATGTTTGGATTCTGCAACGTGAGCATTCTCGCCACAACCCGTGCTCCGGTGGGGCGATGCACTAGCGGATTCGGCCAACGTTCTCCCTTTTGACAAGTCAATGGTCAACCTACAAACTTTCGTTTATGACTCTGCTCATACAATATTTGGTGCTGTACTGTATCTTGGTACACCTCAAATGTTGCAGATGTATGTTAATAAGCGATTGCACAAATTCATTTTTGCGTGATACATTTTTCGCGCTCAAATTCGTTATAAAGGCGTTTGACTGTGTATGACCACACAAGATAGCTGAAAGGCAGGGGTATTCTTCACAACATACTATATATACCCCACAATGAAGCATTACCCAAACAGTGTTTCTTTGATGCAGATTTAAAAATACTCAGCATATCAAATCTACAGTTTCAACGTGAGCCACTTCACGACAGTCAACCAAAATCTGAACTTGTTTTACGGCACGTTTTGAGAAAAGCCTCGTTTTTTGTACAGCACCGAAACAAAGGAATGGTTGTGTCTGTTTCGTCCTCTACCCCGCTTCCAATCAGCTATTTTTTGCGAAGATGGTGAAGGCTTTCAGCGGATTATCCCAGAAGAAATAATCCTCCAAGAACATCAAACAGCTTCTGTCTCGAGCTGTTCTATGTTCACTCTCTTCGTTCATTTCCCACTAAGGTCGAGCAGGCTACGAGCCTTGGTGTTCCCTGGTTCCCAAAGCGGAAGATAACACAAAAAAGGCAAGCATCCTGAAAAGGCAAATAGAGAAAACTCTTTAATGAAAGGCGGCAAACTCCAAATGCACAACGCAGGTAAAGAATCTTGCTGTGTTCTCACAGCCTAGGAGAGAAGCAGAAATTTCTGGCTGATAGGGTCGCTAAGAGTTACAATATGACAGTGGCCAGAGAGCACTTTTTAGAGAGGTCTATAGCTTCAGAGTCTATATTTTTCCATGCCTTACAAGCATATAGGCAATCAAGATGATTTAACCTGAATCCCATCCTATGCTAAACATCTCTTCATTCTGAGGAAAGTCTATGGCTTATCATGCACTAAAAAAAAGAACACCTTTTTGCAGTAGAAGAATGCATTTAAAGCACAGGTATCTTTGCACCTCATATATGTCAACAGAGCAAATGCAAGTCTGGTAAAAAGACTTATCAGACAGGCTTGAGTTATTTGAACACCACACCGGAGGACTGCGTCAGCTGTGCCGGCAGTGGGGGCTCGGGAAGGACCCGGCCAACTGCGGCAAGTAGGGGCACTGTCACCAGTCGAACAGGGCTGGTGGTGACAACTTCACCAAGGCTGTGATGATCTGCATGGTTTAAAAACTCCTGCAAAGAAAGCACAGATTAATTTCAAGACGGCAATATGACACAAAAAATATCATTCGCGATTGAGGCCATCTTCAGCAGCATTAATTTCCCACCATTGAAATTGTTCTTCTCGGTAGGATATGCCAAAAAGAACAAATTTCATTGTGAAAAAGGTATGCTGCAGAGGGTACGCGCGCAAGAGCATGGTACGGTGCAATGGCGGCTGGTACGGTGCGTGCCATAGTGCGTGCCTTCGGACGCATCGCATAGGGAACTTGCCTTGACTTGCAGAACTTAGGTGCAGCAGATCTGTCGACCTCCACACGGATGGGTGGTCCCCGACTTTTTCCCTGACCAGCGTCGAAGATTTCCTTGAACTCCTCCAGGAATCCGCTACCCTCCTGGGTGTTCCTGAGTTGATGGACACCTGTGAGGCCGATTCCTAAGATGCTTGAACCCGTTTCGTCCAAGAAGGCTTGCATACCCTTGACCACCAGAAGTGGCAGAGTTGCCGACCTTTCTTTGTGTTTAACCTCCACGAGTACTCTTCCTAGGACGATAACAGGCTCCTTCGTATATGTGCGTAGCGCAACAGTAGATGGTTTCAGCCTCTGATTTGGAATATGAAGTCGTGCCATTGTTCTCCTGCTTATGACAGAGAACATGCATCCTGAGTCAACCTCCATCGCTGTTGGCTGTCCGTCGATGTCGACGTCTACGAGGATAGTGGGTTCGTTGGACAAGAGGTTGTACAGCTCGTACGTCTTGGTGGTATCGCCGTCTAAAAGATCAGCTTGCGCCTTCCCCCGTCTTGCTCTTGGAGGACTTTTCTTAGCCTTTTTTTTGAAGACAGGCTTTGACAATATGCCCCTTGCGGCCACAGAACAGGTATGTGGCGTTCTTGAAGTGGCAATCTTGTGGAGAGTGTGCCCCGTTGCATCGATAGCACATGGAAGTCGCTTGCTTGGTTTTAGGCTTCGCATGATGTTGTGCAGGCGGTGACGGTCCAGGTCCATCTTTAACCACGCTGTGGATTTGGCTGACGTCCTTAGGCGTAGTCCTAATCTCCATGGCATTGTTCTTCGCACATTCCGCTGCTATTGCCAACTTCTCCGCTTGAGCCAACGTAAGCTCGGCTTCGCTCAGCAGACGTCGTTGCAAGGCCTCATCTTTAACTCCACAGACAATCTGGTCGCGCAAACTGCTGTCGAGGGCGTCTCCGAAGTTGCAGGTAACTGCAATACGGCGTAAGTCCGCGATGAACGCAGCCATGGGTTTCTTCGCTGTGCTGTGCCCGCTTATGAAACTTAAAGCGTTCCACGATCTCCGAGGGCTTTGGTGCAAAGTGATTTCCCAACTTCTTAATGATGTCAGCGTAGTCCGTCTCTGAAGGTGTCTTTGGCGCGCAGAGGGAATGGAGTATTGCATAGGTCTCGGCTCCGCAAACGCTGCAGAACACGGCTCGCTTCATCTTGGGTGTAGCGATCCCATGGGCTTCAAGGTGGAATTTCAGCCGTTGAAGGTATAATGGCCATGTCTCCGGCTTACCTGCCTGGAAAGCTTCAAATGTCAGCGATGTTTTTTCAACCATGATGAGTTGCCGGAGTCTCGCCCGCTTTTTCCGATTTTCTCGTCGCCAAATTTGTTATGTACATTTAATTACATTGAAGCTATGTACATATATACAGGTCAGGTTCGGGACAGTACATGATGGACTGGCGGTTCGATCAGCGGTCCGAACTGCACGAGCACGAGCACTCACAAACCTTGTCACTCGTCGTCTTCTTCCATTGACGCAAAGGTACGCTCGCAGTCGCGCCTAGCAGGCGCATATCTTACAGAGGAGAAGACAAGACTTGTGCAGTGAAAGAAGGTGAGCTCTTCTGATTGTCGCTACGTGGCCCAAGGAATGTCTCTTGTGATGAAAAAGAGAAAATACATTACATAGACGCCACGTGCTCCTTAGCCACCGTCATGCGCTGTCGCCGTGTGTCTAAAAAGCAACATTCCTTATCGGATAAAGATAGTGAACGAGCGAATAAACTTCAGTTGTAAGTCAGCGCCTTGTTCCTTCGTCTACCTTCTCGTTCTTGTCCGTGTCCTTGCGCTGTTTTAATTTTTAACCGTCTTTTTTGCTTATTTACATTTATTTCGTTGTGCACTCGATGTTCGTGCATTTGGCGCACCCGAAAACGAAAGTGGAACTGATGGAACTACCCTCATAATTTCTACTTTATGTAGAAATTAACGTTCACTTTTTGTCAACTATTTTTTTTTTATATAGCTTTGAGAAGGAATAATAAATTAAATGATTGACCCAGTAAAACTAAATTGGATTCGAACTCTTCGTGAGTAACGAAACTAGACAATCCAATCCAGGATCCCGAGCCGTGGCCGGCGTGGATTTTTGGTTGTTGTGGATGTCGTGAATTCCCGGGAATGTGTTAGAACGTTCTTGCGGCTTTATTTAAATGCGAAGTAGAACGTCGCTGACGCAGAACAACGGAATAGAACCAGGGGCAGGTTTAGGGGGGGTGGGGGGGAGGCGGGGGGGGGGGGGGGGGGGGCGGCCGCCCCTCTTGAGACGCCAAAAATAAAAATAATTCTGAATTTTTTTTTTTTAATATTTGGTTTTAGTGTAGCGATTATTTGGTCAGCAAACTAAATTTGTGCTGTCGAAGCAGGACAGTAGATTCGGCCATCTGTTTTTCCTTGGCAACGTCTTTGTTATTTAATAAAAAAAATGGAGAGAGATGAGTGGACAAGTTTACCAGACGCGAAATGTACCTGCGAAGGGAAAGCGGTGCTTGTTTAAAGTTCAGAACCTAAGATAGCAGCTTTGCGGCGCGGGCTCGTCCAAAGCGTCTCTCCACCCTGTACGGAGGCGGCGGCTTTGGTATCGAGGCTCCCTGCTCCCTCCGTCTCTCTGTGGAGCCATCCTGTGCCATCCGAGCCATCCGAACACAACAAGGGACAAACAGTCGAACGGAGGTACGTCAGAAGTGACCACCTACTGAAATATCCTTGGCTGGTTGTCTCGGATGCCAAGGCAGGTTTGTTCTGCAAATTTTGTCCTCTTTTTGCCACCGGGCACATTGGGGGGAAACACGAGACAGTTGCCCTTCAGGCTCTTGTAACGGAGCCTTTGAAAAAATTCGCGAAGCTTCTGGGGAAAGATGGAGCTTTGGAAACCCATTCCAAAGCTAGATATCACATCGAAGCAGTGGAAGCGGGCAAGGCTTTTCTGAAAACTTGTCGCGACCCAGCAAGGGTCGTGGCAAACCAGATCGATACACAGCGAATGCGGCAGGTGTCTGAAAACCGCGCGCGGCTTCTCTCGATTGTCGACAACGTTGTGTTCCTGGCCCGGCAGAATATTGCCTTCCGTGGACATCGGGGATGACGGCCCAGTGGTCACTGGGAAGAACGGCAATGACAGTTCGGAGAATGGAGGAAACTTCAAGGAGCTGCTGCGCTTCAGAGTGAAATGTGGTGACCATGCCCTCGAAAAACATTTCTCCACAGCCACAGGAAGGAAGATGTTCACAAGCAAAACAACTCAAAATGCCCTTATTTAATGTTGCGGAGACGAAGTTCTGTCCGTGATCTTGGCACGAGTTCGACAGAGCAAATATTATGGCATTATGTTCGACGAGACAACCGACGTGGCTCACAAGTCTCAGCTATCTCTTGTTTTGAGGTATGAACATGATTTAAAGATCAGAGAAGATTTTGTGGGTTTCTTCGATCCTCGAGAATTCAAGCCTCAAGATTCAAATCAGAATCAGAATTCGTCCATGTCGGACAGCGGGTCCGACGAGGAAGAGCAAGACGAAGACGACGCACTGGAGCCAACACTGACTGGTACCAAGCTCGGAAAAATCGTGCTAAGTCTACTGAGGTCATTGTCTCTCGACCCCAAAGGCTGTGTAGGCATTGCAACAGACGGATGCTCAGTAATGACCTCCGAGCTCTGCGGTGCCATTCAGGAAATTCAAAAAGTAGCCGTGCATGCAGTTCGATGCCCCTGCTTCAACCACAGCTTGAACCTTTCTATATCCAAAACATCAACTGTGCAAAGTGTCCGAAACACCACCGGGACAATGCGGGAAGTCATTGCGTTTTTTACGGCCTCGCCCAAGCGTAACGCCGTTTTGAAACTCCAGCTTGTCAAACAGCTGACCAAGTTATGCGACACACGTTGGGTCGAACGTCACGACGCTGTTTTGCAGTTTAGAGAGAGCCTGGGAAGCATCGCAAAGGCGTTGGAAACGGTTTCGCAGTGGCGAGAACCAAGCTCGGCTGCCAAGGCGAGATCACTGCTTACATCAATCCTGGATGCCGAATTTGTAATCGCAACCCTAGCTCTCTACGATGTACTCTCAGTCACGCTTCCCCTAAGTCGGTTGCTCCAAAAGCCGGATCTGGAAATGAACAGTGCCTCAGACATCGTGAAAGACACAATCGTCGTCCTGAGCGAAAAGCGGAACCCATTAAACGTCGAGAAGACTTTCAAAGAAATTTTCGCGCATGCAAGAGAAATTGCCGAGAATATGGGAGCCCAACTAGATGTGCCTCGTCTAGTCCATCAACAAATGAACTGCGCAAAATTGCCTCCACAGACAGCCGAGTCATACTTCCGCGCACATGTATACATTCCTCTTGTGGAATCTGTCGTAGAAGATCTTAAGCAGCGTTTTCCGGAAGAGGTGCTGGAAGTGTACAGCCTCAACACACTTTTGCCTCGCCATGTGAATGAGAAGGGAGCTCCAGGAAAGCTCAGTATCCTGGCAGCAAAATACGGCGTGCTCCGCGGAATGGGAGATGTAGCTTTGCAGACCATCATCAGAGCCGAATTTTCACTGTGGGCGGCGAAATGGAGACGCGAACAAGAGAAGGGGCCTCTTCCATCGACAGCTGTGGAGACACTTCAAGAGTCGGAGCCAGAGCTCTACCCCAACATCAGGACTCTGCTGCGCGTTCTCGCCACACTGCCAGTTAGTGTTGCGACGGCTGAGCGGTCCTTTTCCACCCTTCGTCGAATTAAAACTTGGATTCGATCGCGGTGTGGCGAAAAGCGACTCAACGGTCTTGCCCTCCTCCACGTCCGCCGAGATGTGAACGTCGACCAAGAGAAGGTGGTAGACCGCTACGCGCAGGGAGCACGACGAAGGAAGGCGATGTTCGTGCTCTGAAGAACCTTTAAGTTGATAACTTGTGTAAATAATTATGTCTGTATTCTGTCCTCCCCAATTGTAGGGGTTTTTTTTTTCTTCATCTCATCAGATAAACATGAATCTGTTTAATAAATAATTTTAATGTTGCTCCACGCAATTCGCCTAGGCACTGCGCTGAAGACCATTTGAGCTCGCATTTTTGTTTTCTATTGGTTTCACGGATCCACAAGACCATAAAGAATCGAACAGTTATTTTTGTTTGGCTGTTTCCCGTAAAATACCAAGTCATTGAGAGTAAAGTCGCTGAGAAATCCCACCCACTGTTTTTTTATTAGAGTTTAATTACTCCAACTAAATGCTCACTTTTCTCAAGAACTGTGCATTTTCGAGAGTGAGTCAATAAAATAACAATGAAAATAAGAAGGTATTTTGATCACGTTCTTCCAGGAATTAGAAATTCTCCATATTATTCGGCCGTCTTACATTTGTCTTGATAAAAAATCCTTTCTTCTCCGGTCTTTGTGGTGTTTTTTTTTTTGTCTAAATTGATGTATTTTGTGTGATCGAGTCCCTGCACAAACTCTTCCACGCCGCGTGCCTCAATTGCCTGTGTTGCTTAAATGGGGATAGTCACAGTTTAGACATAGAATATAGAATCATGCACACGTATGTCTCTCTCTATCTCTATTTTTTTTACCACTTATAGTGGAAATCTTTGAACCACTGAAGCAACAAGTGCGGGTTAATATAAAAGAACAAGAAACTAATACAAATTTGGTGGGAATATTTAGGCTGTAACAAACGTTAAAACACGATTAATAGTTGCTTTTTGTAGATGCCGCAAAAATCGCTAGCCCGCACAATTAAAAAAAAAAAAAATCACCACCGCCCCCCCCCCCCCCCCAAACCTTAGCCATAAATCCGCCCCTGAATAGAACGTGCTCCAGCAGTGGGCTTCGGACCAATGAACACGCGCCCGTCATTCGCGCACACTTGGTGTAGATTGGCACCATTTGAACCCTTCGTGCGTTGTAGCGCGTTCCCTTCCCACGAGCAGCTTGTGCCCTGTGTTTTCCTGAGTTTTCGCTAGTCGTGCTCCCACCGAGGACATCGTAGCGCCTGCAAAAGTGCAATGAGGAAGTGCTGCGTCTTGACATGTGGCGCCTGTCAATCCCACGATCTGTCGCTCTTCAACTTTCCCACGAACCATAGACTGAGGAGTAAATGGATTCGGACGGTCAACAGGGATCGCTCAAATATCTCCGATTCCACAGCGGTGTGCTCTAAACATTTCCTAGAACACCTGATAGGAAAGAAGGCCAAGCCCCGACTGAAAAGGGGCGCCTTTCCGACGCCGCAACTCCAAGGAGCGTCGACAGCCGAGTGCAGCTCCAGCCTCCACCGTGGTAAGGAGAAACGCGCCACAAGGCGCCAGTGGCAGAAAGGCGCGAACATACGTACGGCGTGAGACTAAAATATCTCGATTTAGAAAGACGGCCAGATGGCGCCACCACTGTCGTTGGCGTGCGCCGTGCACCCTCCTCGCCTCCTCCTCTCCTCCCCCCCCCCCGTTTTTTTTTTTTTTCTTGCGCCGTGCACGTTTTTTGTCTGCTGGACCGGTGCCGTGCTGGCCGCTGCGGGGCGGCCAGCACGGCACCAGTCCAGCAGACGAGCTGCGGTGCGCTTCGCGTGATATTACCAGGGCAATAAAACAGAAACAGCACGTTCATTTAAATGTATTTTTTTTTATTGAACACCATTCAAATGAGTTGAGGTATTTCAAGCAAGTATTTACAAACTCCGTTGGCAGTCCACCGCCCTCCAAGGGGAACCAAGAACTGTAGTAGACAGTAAACGCAGTAAACGTTGTCAAATATGTAAAACTAAAGTAATTACTTTACTGTACAAACTAACAGAACAGCACTTATCATCGAATTATCTAAATGGCTTTATAAACAACTCCTACAAACAAACATGCTGATACCCAAACAAACAAGTCAACTCCGAAATAACGCAAAAGGCTTGCATTTTAAGTTAATTAAGGCAGGGTTGCAGACAAGCTGCATAAGAATAATTAATAAATAAACCATAAACAAACTTGCCAATTGACAACGCAAAGAATAAAGAAACTAAAGTTTTGGAGAGACTATATATCTGACTGTGGGTGCTTTTAGGTACTCTATCCTAAGATATAAACACGAAGCTGTCAAATTAACTGAAGATTGCTCTGACAGCAACTCACGTGGAGGAACCAGTCCTTGCAGCAACGGATTCGTGGCAAGAACGGTGGGGCACTCGTTTTTCCGGAAACGAATCATACTACAGCTTGCAAAAGCGGTAGCACCGAAGTGCTCCCCTGCACAAACGACGCTGGCGCAGCTTGCTCATCGGCAGGCTTCCGAAGTCCTGGCGATTTGCATACGCAATCCATTTCGATGCTGTAATAGAAAGATTGAGAAAGATCATATATTTCAATACTTCTAGTTTCGAACGCTGACAAAACAGTTTGATATAGAGGCTGACCTGTCGTCTGTTGGAACCGGAAGAATGAGCACTCCGAGTTTTCGTTCTTAAGAACTGTTACACCACTTCGCCGCGCAGTATGTTTATGTTTGTTTGTTTATTGGTTTAACCCGGGAGGGTAAGGCAACTGTGAGCGGGCGTTACGCCCATACCAAGGGGTCCACAGTGCCTCTATGGCAGAAAAAAAAAGAAAAATAATAAATAACTAGAACCGGTACATAGATAAAGGGGTAAGTTCCATGGGAGAAAACAAGTTGAGTTAGACGCTCCGCAGGTGGGCTGTAACGCTTTTCGTAAATGTTCGCAGTGAGGCACTGTCAGCTGGTGGTGAACTGGTGATTGCCCGTAATACGCCGTCATGAGGCACGCAACACACTCGGCAGAATCTCTGTCAAACTAGAGACGTCTCTAATCCCTCTAATCATTTTCTGTGCGCAGACGCGCAGCTCCGTACTCCGTAAAATCTACACTTTCGATTTCAACACGTGCGGAACGGTTTGAAAGCTTGGAGTGACGAGCGCAAACAAAGAGAAAAGACAAAAACGGCCCTCACACTGAAAGTTGATGATTGGTCGGAAGAGCCCAGAGTGCTTCGGTTTCGGTAGCAAATATCATATACACGAAGCCAGCGCTCAAAAGCACAGCGGCGAATACAAGCATAGCAGTCTGGTGTGAGTCGGTTGGATGGACGTGTGTGAGAGAAGCCAGCGACGCGGCGCCACCTATCGGCCCAACCGGGAACGCCGTTAGCTGCATTCGGCTGGCGTCGACTGCTAGCACCGAAACAAAACGACTGCGCAGTCGTGACGGTAGGTTTGGATTTGGATTTGGATCTGTTGGCTATTCCCTTCTTAACGGGCGGAAACTACAGTACGGATCTCCCTATACATGGGTTGCACTGATGTCATATCGCATACTTTTGACCACCATGTAAGAGGAGGAGAAGGAAGCTGTTTTTGTGAGAATTTCAGGTGACGGGTTAATCCTCTATTCACCACATTTGGTGGGAGTTGATATCACGAGGGCGCCACAGTATTTGGCGCCCCAGTAGACTTCCGGTAGTGTATTTATTTATTCTTCAGGAACGCACAGCGATCGGATAAGCCTTCAGAGAAGCACTGCAAAGGCTGGGGCGCGCGAGCGTCTTGAGACGCAGCTTGAGTCCCGCTCAGCTCGTGCGCTGGCTTTGGCAGTGCTTTCTTTCACCCAGTCTCAGCTGAGACGCTGGTTCTAGCAAGCCGGCCTGTACGTTTGTAAGAACATTAGTGCATTGCACAAAGTAGTGCAAATCACAAAAGGAAGCGAGACAAATGGAAAAGAAGAGGAAAACCGGAAGCGCGCAGGGGTCCGCCGATAGGGGGTGGTAGTGAGCTTGTTTGCAAACAAACATCGGTGAATAACCTTCTGGGAGGAGAATAGCGACGTCTGTGCAAATCCGGGAGGCACAAAAGAGGATCCTGATAAGAGGAGAGCCCCTTCTTCCCCTCTTCTCTGGTGGTCATCGGAGCGCTCTTTGAATGACGTCACGTGCAACCCATGTATGTGTCCTAGCCATTAATTGTCCTTAGGAATGAGGAACTCCCGCTACCCCGCTGGATTTCCTTCTCCAGTTCTCCAGTCGTCGCTTTGTCGTCTCAATCATGGTCGCACCGTCCCCCCCTGCTGCCGCACCAGCTGCGCCCCCAATATCACTGGCTCCCCTGTCACCTTCTTGCGGTTGGCCGTTGGCCAACCGCAAGAGGGAGACAACCGCAAGAGGGAGGCACAGTTGTCTTTGGTTATGGTGTACTAGAAAGAATTATGGTGCCTGGAGCGCGTCTCCGACTGGTGTGTTTAGCGTCCTATCCCGCCCATACATCAAAAGTGGTCCCGAAGTGGCAACAAATGACGTCACAGAGCCCGGAGTGTCATGCTCTTGACTGTCGCATTCCTGGCGGGTGGTCGTAGAAATGCTGGCAGAAAGCACAAGCGAACGCGAGTGTCGCTGTCGTCACGGCGTCCCAGGCGTCCCAACTTCCTGCTGCTGTAGCTTCCGTGGACTGTCGAAGTGAAGAGCGACCTGCAGCAGAAAAGGCGTCTGCTACATCCACCACAGCTGCTGGGACACCACCAGGGTCGCGACCGGCGACAGCATGACACTTCTATGACATCATCAGGCGGAAATCGAGGGACCACTTTTTTGGACGCGGTAAACACACCAGTCGGAGACTTGTTCCAGGCACCATACTAGAATACTGGGCAGTGTGGCGAGCGCGGGCGGAGGGGGGCTCTTTCAGCGATGACCGGATCGGTGGCCGCGAGAGGGCGCAACGTGTAGCAGGCGTGCTGCCGGAGTGCGGAGCGCAGGCATCGGTAGCGCTTGGCTGGCATGGCATTCCGCACGGTTTCGATTGTTTCGTATTGTTTAGCTAATTCTTTACGGTACTCTTTATTTCTTCTGTTACACATATTAATTATCGTACTTTCTTTGCCAAATGCTTTGCCCGATACGTGCATCTTCGGGCAGGACGCCACAGTACACATCGCAACACTGGTAGCGCGAACACGACATTAACGCTTTTTCCTAATTTACTTCGGAGGAGTATTAGCGAGGAAGAAATTTTATCACCTGCAGTATAGAGCCGAATGAGCTTTTTCCACAGCAATTAGAACTTTGCTGAGATCCTTTGGTTTCTCATAAAAAAATCCCCCCCCCCCCCCCCCCCCCCTCCCCGGGAAACGTTGGGGACGTCTCTTGAAAGAGACGTCCTAAACGTGGGTAATCCCCTGGATAACGTAGGATAAGCATGCTGATGGTATGATACTTAAACAAATGTCTGGTTTTGTGGCCCTATAATTTAGCTGTCACTGTAGTTGTGATCAGTGAATTCTGTGATTGAAGCGCACTACCGTAATGAATTGTTTCAACGTTTGGGAAAACAAAACGGGGCTTACAAAACATATTATGTCATCTACTTCCGTAGGCTGCAGGTTCGCTAGAGGTGCCACTGCCGTCATTCGCAACTAATTCCAATGGCTTTCGAAGGAATTTCCAGCACTAGCCTTTATCTTATTTGCTAATACTACGTAGGGTCTTCGAACAGGACTGTGCGAATAGTTAGAAAAATTTATCCACTCACCAGCTCTGGTAATGACCAGAGTGGATAAATTTTTATTTATCTACTGAGCGCCAGCTATCGATATGTGGGCACCAGGGCGCACAGATAACTTTTTAATTATACACTGGGCGCCAGCCCACATATGAGAATAATGTGTGCACCCTAAAGATTCCAGAGGCGATGGTACTTGCTTTTCCCAAGAGCTCGGGTGAGGGGGGCTCCCGAGCTCCCCCGTAGTCGGCGCCTATGGCGTTTTGTGACTCTACGTTCTCCAGCGTGAGGTCATGATCTTGATAAGCTTCGACATCTTCAGGATAAATGAATCAGTATCTTGCGCTGTGCCACAAGATCTTTAAATTTTCTTGCGGTAAAAAAAAAAGGCCTCTTAGCACCTCCTCATTGAAGAGACAGAGTGCTGGGTCAACCCTCATCTTTTCAAAGCCGTTAGGAAAAAAAAGAATACTTTGCTTAATGAGGCCATAACCTTCAAGGTCACATTTTCACAGTCACTTCACTCCAAGCCTTTCTAATGCAGTCAGCGTGCACAGGACCCTTCGGTGTGTCGAAGCCAGTGTCTATAAAACCGATTTAGCAGATATTTACGAAGTGCGGAAAGTCCGAAAAAAAATGTAAAGGACGACTGTCATGACTGCCTGCATTACAGGAAGCAGTCTCCCTGTCACTCCTTTTAATGTTGCGGGAACGTCTCACACCGATCGAACTCGAGAGGGGCACAAAAAAGGGAACGGGCTTCTCTGCAGGACCAGTAGCCACTGTTGCACCCGGGCCCTTGAAATTAGGGGGGTGTCTAAATTTTTAGGGGGGGAAGGGGGGGGGGGGGCATTGGAAATATAGGAGTCGTTGCGAATGAAGGGCGTGCCTTCGCCAAAACAAGGGGCGGGGGGGGGGGGGAGTACACCCCCGCAGGGGGT
>JABSTQ010005810.1:0-44920 GCA_013358835.2 Ixodes persulcatus
ATGTCTTTTATTTTGTCTAGGTCACTGTATGAAGTGTGAGTTTCCTAGATTGCTTTTACGACGGTTCTGTTCTTTTGTCGTTGTCAGAACGTCGGTACAAGTACCATGGTTTACTCTTGCAGTTTAGAAGGTCTTTGTGGAAAGAGAGAAGTGTTCGGTGAGAGGTGACGGTGACCTTGGGAGATGGCTATAAAAGCTGTGAACGGATAAAATTGTTAGCTGAGTTTGAGACTTTGTCCTGTCCCCGTGTTTCTGTCTTACAATTTTTTCTTCTTTTTCCTTTTTAGTCCTTCCAATCCGCGAACACTTCACAATAATTTATGCTTATTAAGCCGTGTGCTCTATGTGGGGCCTTTAAGTTCAAAGCATCCAAAGTGCGCGTCCGTCTGCGTTCGCACAGTATACAGAAGAGGGGAGAATGCGGCCGGACAACTGCTTTCACTCCTTGCAGCATATAGCTCAAGGATTCTCTAAAGTTTGCTTATAGAGGGCATTTCACCACGCAGAACGTACAAAGACAAGCTTGAAGGTCGCACAGGCAGTCTAAAAAACCAAATACATCGCGTGTTTTTTTTTCGCGCTATAAAACGGTGTGTAATTATAATCATAGCATCAATGGGACTACACAAGATTGCATTAAAGTTTCCAATTGGGTGTGTTTTATACCACACAGCCACTGTGTGTACACAAGTCAACTAGCTCTACAGATACCGCTCAGCACACCACTGCTAGGCTGAATCAGATAAGTGTCGCACTTGCCGAGCTTGAAGTACAGTCGTGATCTATACGAAGGTGAATAAGCAATCGTCGACTGCCCAGTACTGGGAGCATCATGCAGCAGCTGACTTGCTCTCCTTTTCAAATGCCTTGCCAAACAAGTGTGGTAAGTCGTCTGATAAGGAGAGAACGTCACCACGGACAGCACTGAGCAGTTGATACTCACCTGTTTACCTCCATATAGATCAAGTCTCTACCTGGCCGAAGTAGCCAGTGTGTGCGCAGCCCAAACGGCTGTATTGAAATCTCAAGAAGATGAAAGTTCAGAACAGGCTTGGTAAGGTTTCACATTGCAAGTATGCCCATGCAAATTTCACTTTCTAAAACATAAAAATGCATTTCAAATTGTCACCAGGGCCGGTTTGCTCATCTTGCGGCCGCGGCTGCGGCTGCGGCCAAGAGGGATTTTTCTGCCACGTGACCAGCTCCTTGGGGACAACGAAGTACCTAGCGTCCCTGCCTAATGGCGGAGAAATCCGTATCGCTTCAAGCACAAAAGCCTAATTTCGCTCGCAGAAACTGACTGCAGGAACTTTCAACTGGAGTCCAATTGACCGCCCCTTTATACTGTAGGAGCGGCAGGTAAAGTTCCGGCCAGGGAGGGTAAATGTGAGCCAAAATAAAGAAAAAACCACGGAAGATAAGAACGGTTGCAGTATGTTTATATACCTCCGCCAGCGCCGGCGTCTCGCGCCTTCTGTTGTGGTCGAGAGGTTAGAGCGTCGGTACTTATCGTGGCGTGAAAGTCCCGGGTTCAAATCACGCTAGAAACTCTCTTTTTTTTGTATTTGACTGCACTCCCACTAAGAATGTAGACAAGGCCATATGAGCTCTATTAAATCATTGGGCGGGTAGTTTTGACTCACCAGTTCGTTGTTCATGACCTCGGAAGAGCGCATACATGTCTCTGGCTTTCTTTACCAATTTCCGCCACGCCCCCTGCATCTGCCGCACACTCCGCGGAAAGTTGACAATATCTTCCCATGCCCGTCTCTTCGTTCGCCAGGTAACTGTGCTGCTGAATTTCTCTAGAATTTGTTGTTTCCGTTTTCCAACTGCTCTAATTAATTCCATTTGTTGATCCAAAGTAATTTTAGGTGTTTGCGTTAGAGAGATGGTTTGCGATGTCGACCCCTGATTCATTTTTGAATTCGGTTGCGATCGTCTGCGATTTTAACTAAAATTCAACAAGTAATGTGTTAAATATTACAAAACAATTGCCACAGCAAAATGTAAAGAGTAAAAATATACCTTTTATCACATTCCATGCAAGTAAAAGTATGATCTCTTTTATTTCGGTTTTACTACTTTCTCAGACGTTTGACTTGCTGCCTTGCCTGTAGGATTTCGCTCAATCAATACATCCAGAGCTGCTAGTCTTTTTTTTTTCTTTTTGCTTATTTTGTGGAAGTTTTTTGTTTTTTTTTTAATTGTCACAACTGCAGTTTTTATTAGTACTAAATAGGCGTTTACTGTTATTGAAAGGAGTCATAGCAAGATCGTTGTATATTTAAAAACACATAAAATTGTAGTTGCTGGGGAAAGGATGCTTGTTTCGGCTCCGTTGGTGTAAAAGCCATACCGATGTTGTTACCTTGGTTTCCTTTTAATGAACATTATGAAACGATTGGATTAGCGCGTTAACTTGCCTTGACTTTTTTTTTCTTCCCGGTGTTTCAATTGAACAGGCGGGACTAACAGTAAAAACAGTGTAAGGCGTAGTAGTGCAAGTGGATGATTCGTAAAAAGGATCACAATTAAAAAGTGAGACACGCGCAAAATTACGCAAAAAAAAAAGTTCCTAGCGCGATTTGAACCCGGAACTTTCCCGCCGCGACGACAAGTACCGACGCTCTAACCTCTCGACCACAACAGAACGCGCGAGCCGCCGGCGCTGGCGCAGGTATATAAATGTACTGCAACCGCTTTTATCTTGCGTGTTTTTTTTTTATTTTGGCTCATAATTACCCTCCCTGGCCGGAACTTTACGTGCCGCTCCTACAGTATAAAGGGGCGGTCAATTTGACTCCAGTTGAAAGTTCCTGCAGTCAGTTTCTGCGAGTGAAATTAAGCTTTTGTGCTTGAAGCGATACAGATTTCTCCACCATTAGGCAGGGACGCTAGGTACTTCATTGTCCCCAAGGAGCTGGTCACGTGACAGAAAAATCCCTCTTGGCCGCAGCCGCAAGATGCGCAAACCGGGCCAGGACAAGCTGCTCTTACACAGCTGTATATACAAGGCAGCTTACCATCAACAAACTTTGCAGACTGCCATGGACCTATCCTCGGCCTAGTCGATGCTAGCTTCTGTTCGGCGAGGGCTGCACTGAGTAGAAAGGTGAAAAATGTGCTGTAGATTATGTGAAAGAAACAAACAAAAGCAATCCTAGAATGCACAACTCGCTAGAGGCACTGACAAATAAAAATCAGAGGTTGGGTCAATTATGTTAATGCTATATACTTGAAACGCGTACCATGAGTGCTGGTAAGATATTTGCTGCCTTCAATCTAGATAAGCTTGTAAATTTACATGCCAAATAACAAATAACTTAAAAGCTGAAATATACTTCGATGGAACTACAAAAACCGAAGACTAGCTCTGCAAATATGGTGCTATCTAGTACACCATAGATGAGTAGAATCAGATTACAGCGTCCCCCTTACAAAGACTGAAGCAAAACAAGTATAGAGTCTGCCGCGCCACTACAAAGAAACGATGGTATTGTGATCTCATGGAGACCAGAGTTTGGAACAAGTTTGACAGGGTTTGGCACGACAAGTATGCTAATGTCATTATTCATTTTTTGTATATTTACGGTGACAGTGCAGGGAAACAATCACACACCAGATACTCAGAAAGACAAGCACACGCGCTGAATTTATAACTGTTGTGTATTCGACTACTTCAATCTTCACTTCAACGTCTGGATTCACTTTCCAGAACGTGATAAGCAGAAGAAACTGCACAAAATACAAGAAAAAAGCGAAAGAAAAGACAAAAGAAAAGGAAACGACAAAAAAAAAACGAAAGAAGTAAACCCTTACAATTCATACCTCTCCCTCACCACTATCGTTTAGATAGAAAGTGGAGCCCTTTGGTCGACAGCGCTATAGAAGGACTACTTACACACTTGTCCTTCAGATGCCCTAATCTTTGCGGTTTCATTATTTTTCTTGTCAGTGGGTCTGAAATCCTTCCTATTATGGAAAAATTTTCAAAATGTCATACGCAACCACAATCCTGACAGTAGATTCTCAAATGTCCAGCGACGACTCGGTGGGTATTATAAAAATGCTCCCTAAAACAATCATTCAAACACCTGCCAGTCTGTCCTACATACTCCTTACTACGCTACTTATGTAGACCAGACTGGCAGGTGTTTGAATGATCGTTTAAAGGAGCATTTTTATAACACCCACCGAGTCGCCACTGGAAATTTGGAAACCCACTGTCCGGATTGTGGTTGTGTAGCACATTTGAAAATTGTTCCGTAATAGCTAAGAGTCGAGAACCATTGACAAGAGAAATAATGGAAGCGCAAAGAATAGAGCATCTGAAGAACAAGTGTGTAAGTAGTCCTTCTATAGTGCTGTCGACCAAAAAGCTCCAATTTCTATCTTAAGGATAGCAGTAAGGGAGAGGGATGACTTGTAAGGGCTTCCTATTTTCGTTTTTTCTTTTTTTTCTTGTATTTTGTGCTATTTTTCTGCTTATCACGTTCTGGAAAGTCAACCCAGACGTTGAAGAGAAGAACGAAGTAATCGAATACACGAGTTGTAAGTTCAGCGCGTGTGCTTGTCTTCCTGAGTATCTGGTGAGCGATTGTTTCTCTGCGCTGTCACCATAGAATATGGTTCACCAACTCGCCCAAGCATCCATTCTATCATTTATGCAACATTATAATGACTCTGAAAGTGCGACCACCTACAGGGTGTATTCACGCAAGTCTTGCAAGTGTTGAATTGTAGGTACAGCGCTCTGGTTTTGTCCATGTGCGATATATGACCAAATACCACAGAGACCAAAATCTCTCCGAAAACTAATGGGCGTGGTGGCAAGCGGCAAGAGTGGCACTGTTCACCACTCTTGCCATTTGTTTGTGTTTGTGTGTTGTTACTAACAAGCGCACCAATGGGAAGGCTTCAGCCATTATTGGCAACACTAAATAAAGAAATACAAATACAACACACACAGCAAGACTGGATGGAAGTAGTGACGCACTTCTGTTGGGGTTCTGTGGATATGTCTACAGCGTGTAGTTGGTCAGCCATTTCAAAGTTGCGATGCGTCGCTCGCTGTAGATGAGCAATTTAGCCAGTGCAGTACGACTGCTAGCCTGGGGTCTTCAACCTGCACCACGCAGTAGTGATACACGACCGCATGCCGGTACAATGCTCATCCAGATCGAAATGGGCAGAGTGGGGATTGAACCCAGGGTCCCTGGGTTTTGCAGCGCAAGCTTTGGCTCCACGTGCTCCAAGCTGGTGTGTGCTAGCCCAGTCGGCCACTGATCCCCCAATGCAAGGCAACGCAACACACTTCTGTTGTAAACTCAGCATTCCGCTTACGAATGAAATGCGCGATTCCCCTACAGGCTTTCATTCCACGTGCGTGGCATCAGAATCGCTAAAGGCCAGCCCATAAATACAGTCTGTGTTAAAAACAATCCTAGCAGCAATAAATTGCTATTATATTGCTCAATATATAAGCACCTTACCATGAACAGCCTTGGCAGTCTTCCATGAAGCCAGGATTTCAGCAGAGGAGACTGTCATTCTGTGTCGTCTCAGGACACTCACATCAGGATGGCGAAAGTGAATGCCAACGTCTAATGGGGAAAGGCTGCAGTAAGTATAAAGATGAAAACACAGATCAGACATATGATAAAAATATCATGGACCAACTTGAAAAAAAAGTGCACAAAAAGACAAGGACAAAAAAACAGGAACATGTAGGACACAGACACGTGCACATTCGCAACTCGATCTATTGAACACAAAAGAAAAGAAGTAAGAGGATGAGAGAAATCAGAAAGGCTGTGCTCGGAGAATGTGAGCTTCAGGAACCGAGGCGTGAGGCAAAGATGTCAGGTAGATTGTTCTGTGGACACTCTAACAGCCATGCACTAAGGTGGTGAGTTCATTCTGATTGAACATCTTGAAAAATAGCACACAAAAAACAAGGAATAAAGGAGAGGAATACATACACTACATATGAGTGCAGACACCCAACACAGATAAATTAGAAACGAAAGAAAATAAAGAATGCGGAAGGAGCTTTAGCAAAAGTTTGAACAGGTCCAAGTGGAACGTGCTAATTCACCCATATGCATACGATTGTAAAAACGATTCCCTCGGCAGCACAGGTAAAAGACGGATGTGCGGACACATTGGTCGCTCATACTACGAATAATAAAGGCCTAAAATAATTCTCTTGTATGTTTTTTAGAGTATCTGCTACTAATTACTCACGTTTTTCCTAAGGATGACATACACGAGCAATGTAAACAGTGCATAGGTAGGTGACAATCCATCATAGATTTTAGAGAGAGATTGAGCTGTCTTTATGTATTAGCCATCCATCTGTTACCTTAACTGACATGGAAATTATGTTTTTTTAAATCTGCTCTTTCTAACAGATAAATCAGCGCGTTCCACTTGGGCCTGTGCTCGAGCTCCGTCCGCATTCTTTATTTCTTCCTTCTCTCATTTGTGCGAGTTCAGTCTGCACTTGCATGAGGTCTACGTGTTACTCTCCTTATCTCCTTGATATTTTGCGAACTATTTTTCAAGGTGTTCAATTAGTAGCAGCTCACCACCTTACTAGAATCACACAACAAGTAAAAACAATTACAACTTACACCATTCGCTAAATGCAGTACCAAACATAAAAACAGGGACTGGGTGAGGTATGTCTAACACTATATACTTGCACTGAACAAAATATAGATACCAAAAACTGGCCAGACACTACCTTAATTCAGGACATGCTTGTAAATTTCTCCAGAAGCTTGTAATACTTGATAGCCTCTAAAAAAACACCAGTGGGAAGAGAATAAATTCTTCACCATTTGAAGCAGCCTGAATGTTTCTGGAGGTGTGAAATTCGTTGCACGTGCGTTGGATCATACGAAACACGTGTACAGCAAATGATTTTTAGAGCTCCACATTTCGCGAGGAATAAGTGCCGGTGTCAAAAATTATTTCGCGGGCACAAATATTTACGATCGGAAGTGGTATGCTATGCATTAATTACCATGGGGTGAATTCATCGCAGCACCAATTTTGGGCAATTCTTTTCTGATTACGAATCGCGAAAATGAAGTCGTTTGCAGACGACTGGGCGGCGGAAGCTACGGGCTTGCTCAATAAATCAATCGCTGCTTTTTGTCGGGTCCAGCACTCCGCACGCAAGCACGGTGAGTGGCGTCGGCGATGGAGGGGCACCGCGCTCTTCTAGACATTCTAGTTTACCAGTAAACAATACGGCGGAGGGAGGCAATCAATCAACCCCCCCTTCCCTCTCCCCCCCCCCGTCTCCCTAAGAGTTCCGCGGCTACTGATGGAGCTTGAGCAAGTACACAACTTCTGCATCGGAGAAAAAAGAAGAAAAACAGCCTCGCATAACATCATTCGCGCGCAATTAGTAATACTGGTAAAAGCAAGCGATCTACAGACAATAACAAACCTTTTGAATGCAGGAAATAATCTAGCCCTAATGAAGAGAGAAGCGAACTTACTTCGGATCCCGTGCCATGATCTTGGTTGTTGAGCAGATCTGACGTAGTTCCACGTCTCACAGTCGCTTCTGTCTTTTTCGGACATATTTGAAAGTAAGGGGAACTCCACGCATCACGACTAATCGGGAAATTGGACCGTTAGCCGGTCGTGAACACAGGCATTCAAACGCACACGGCCGGCAAAACGTGCGAAACATAGGCCGTTGATTCGATGATATTGTATTCGTATCTTCAACACGTTTGAAATAAAACGATCAACAAGCCGCCTTATAAAGCTAATAAAATATCCAGTAATAATAAATTATTGCGCACGTTATTATTGCTACAGTATTATAAATAAGTCCAGAATACGTAGCAAATTATTAAATACGAAACTAAAAGTACAATGGTTCGAGACGAATTCAGCAAACATGCAACCTTCTAAAAAGTGGTCGAAGATCGGCTGCGACTGTGGCCTAGTGGGTTAAAGTGCTGTCCTGCTGAGCCTGTGGTTGTGGGTTCGAATCGCGGTGGGTACAATTTTTTTCGGTTTATTTTTTATTATTTTAAATATTTTTCTCGCCGTTTTGAATTAGTTTTTATTATTTTAAATATTTTCTCACCTTTTTTAAATTAGTTATTATTTTAAATATTTTCTCACCTTTCTTAATTAGTTTTTATTATTTTAAATATTTTCTAGTTTTTGCAGTCGTCAGCACCGTGCTTCAGGGTAACAATCACGCAGAAGGTGAAGTGCGAGCCCAAGTTTCAACTGTTGCAATGCACAAACCGTGGCCGTATATATTGTTTTGCTGGGATAGTTCACCCCATAAGTGCTAATATGTGGGTCAGTGTAGTAGGCAAACAGCGCAAGTCCTGTCACTGAAGAAAACAATGTAATTATATTATTGAGCATATTGCGAGCAAAATGGGAAAATGTGTAAGTGGTAAACTGACACAGTGATGCAGCCGACGTTTTTCTGAAAGCGGTCATTTTCACTCACTATTGAAACAAAAATACCGCCATTTTAAGGCAGTAATTTAGGTGAGCTCATAGACTACGTATTAAGCACATCTCTTAATTTTCTGACTTCCGGAAAGTTGTATTTAATTTTTATTCTGGCAGATCAGTGCTATCCCCCGCATGCCGCGTCAGTTTTACTTTTTTATTAGGCCTATACACGTTTTTATTCCTGAGATCCAAGTACAGCGCGGATAATTAAACTAGCTTTCAGAAATGGTATCGTTCGGCGTTGGAATATTTATTTTTCGTAGCGTCAAGGGCAGTGTGAACATCCACAACGCATTGCTGCTTCTCGCTTTTTTGCGTTAAAAAAAGTTTTTATGTTCGCGTTCCTCTGGTACGGTATGTCGTATAACATAAGCTTTCAAAGAGACAGATATTGTTTGGCTATATGAACATTTGAAATATTTCTGTTATATGATCGTAACTACCACAGAAAAGAATCGATTACTGCCTGAAATGGCACCTTTTCACACTCAATTTCACACTCTCGTAGCGTCATAAGCAATAAACACATCTCTTACTTTTCTAGTTTCTGGAAAGTAATGTTTATTATTTTTTTTTAACTCAAGGCGCATGCTCAATCATACCACGTGTTTTGCGTTTTTTTTTAATTTTAGGGCTTCGCTATAGCGTTTTTATTTTTTATCAGAGCCAAAGTTGTGCGTATACCACCGGAATAAACTAGCTTTCTGAAAGAAGTATTGTTTGACGTTGCAAAAATTATTTTTCGTGGCGTAGGTGGTCAGATTCTCAAATCCTGGACTGCAAATTTTCTTCACCGCACTGTTTTTTCTCGCGTTTTCGCGATAAAACACGTCAGCCTTGCCATGCTGGGATCAAATGCGGCAGTGTCGGCAGTCATTTACAAAGGATTGATCAACGCAAACATTTCCACTCGCTATTCATGAATTGCCGCAGTTCGTCAGAACTTCAATGACTTGACTGCATAGTGAAAAAGGCAAAAAAATAAAACGATGCCGGTCAGTAAACGCAACTTCCATGACGGGGATCGCCAGCCTGAACAGCAAAGCGCCGATACCGGCCAGTCACTGAACTTCCATGTAAATACTGGCCATCAAAGACAGCAAAATAGCGATGCCGGCCAGCAACTTTTTATTTTTGTTTTTAGAGCATCATTTGGTGCAAGGTCTTTAACAAAAAGGCCGTGTAGCATAATTTGGAGAAGAATTTTATATTGTCACAAAAACCACGACTAGTATTAACTCTACTACAGCAAGTGTGTTGGCGAGGACACTCACATTGCATACCTATATTGATGAAAGCCCTTGAAATTGCGTGCATGTGCACCATAATAAAATGTTGAGCATGAAGGCATTAACAAGGAGACCGCAGGAAAGCTATCAAAGATAGTGAAATGACACTTTCCGATTGTGCGTACATCTTGCTGTGGCATCGAGTTAGTTTGTTTTTTTTTATGTGGTGAAAATTATATAAAAAAGGTTATTTGACAGTTATCAAAAATATATTTTAAAAAATAATTAAAAAATAACAAAACGCAGTTTAAGCGTAATAATGAACAAGTATTGCAGAGTGCGTAGAAAAAGCTAGATGGAATTAGATGGCGATGACATGCGCAAAAATCACCGTGATGTCGCCTTTTTGGCGCCGCGTATCAGCTCATTGTCTTCGGCGCTCTGAGTTCTAATCGATGCAGCCCGTACGGGATCGGGATGGACTGTTTGAAACTTGATGTTTCAACCATACGCGTGAAAGTCTTCGGCATCAGACGGCTGATTCGATTTTCTTTTGAACAAGAAATGGCAAAGTATGGTTTGTGCAAAGTGGATATTTTCAGTCTAGACTTCATCCAATTTGCCTTTGAAGCTTTGAATCGTCCAATTTGCCTTTGTGTGTCTGGAATTCCTTCAATTGTAGTTTTAACTGGAATCCCAAAGTCACGGTTTGTGCGAACCGGAGTTTGTGTGTCCGGATTTCTTTTACTATGACTTTTAACCAATTAGGAAAATCACGGTTTGTGTGAACCGGAATTGGTCTATCTGGAATTCCTCCAATTTGACTTTGAAGCGGATTAGGAAAATCACGGTTTGTGTGAATCGGAATTCGTCTGTCCGGAATTCGTCCAATTTGACATTGAACCGGATTAGGGAAATCACGGTTTCAGCGAACCGGATTAGGAAAATCACGGTTTCTGCGAACCGGAATTTGCCTGTCCGGAATTCCTCCAGTTTGACTTTGAGCCGGATTCGAAACTTCACGGTTTGTGCAAACCGGAGGCCACCCCTCCGGTTTGACTCCGGATTGAAATTAGGCGGATTTTACTTTCTGGACTGATTTCAAACCGTTATTTTTGCTAGGGCCGGCTCCACCAAAAGACGTTTTCCTAGTGACATATACACGTTATAAGTATCATTGCTTTTATGCGCACCGTAGGTTTTGGAGAAAATTGGTATTTTTAGTATTGTTGTTATTACTGGCGGGTGATGTCGAACTGAATCCAGGCCCCCCTACGAAGGCTGAACAGATGGCAAATATGGAATACATGCTTGTGAGCCTAACTGCTAGCATGAACAGGGTTACGACACAATTTTCCAGTATTCAAAGCAAGCAAGAAGAATTTGAAAAGAAACTGGACACCTTGATTAAGAGCAATGACCACTTAGAAAAACGTGTTGATGGTATTGAGGGATTGACCAAAAATCTACAAGCACAAATTGATGCTCTTGAAAACCGCAGTCGAAGGTGCAATCTGGTGTTTTACGGTATAGATGATACGAAGAGCAATGAGACATGGGAAGAATCGAAGAACCATGTGCTACAACTCTGTAATGATAAAATGGGCATCAACCCCATTTCGATTCAAAGGGCACATCGGATTGGTCAATATAGAGCCAATGGAAAAAGGCCAATTATTGTAAACTTTGTATCATGGAATGAAAAAGAAAGCATATTGCACGCGGGTTTCAAATTTAAAAATACCAACTAGTGTCTCAGGATTTTAGCAAAACACTACGCGATAAAAGACGTGTGTTATGGGATTTTTCAAAAGAAATAAGGTTAAACAAGGCTAATAAAGTCTTTTTGTCGTACGATAAGCTGATCGTGAATGGAGAAGCGTATATCTGGTATACTGAACTAAAGAAGGCGGTCCTCGTGCATGATAATAGACATGTAAGAACACAAGAAAGACATAGACCTTTCGTTCATACAACTTCTGATAATGTATCCATATCTTCAAATACTCGCCCGAAGGTTCTGTTGATAAACTGCCCCAGTCTTAAAAATAAAGTAGACGAGTTTTTCTGCTTAGTAGAGGCAATACAGCCATGCGTAGATGTGGGCACTGAGTCGTGGCTCGATGACTCTGTGCTTAATAGCGAAGTGTTTCCTAAGGGCTTTGCAGTCTATCGTAATGACCGCAACGCGCATGGCGGTGGGGTGTTTTTATTGATAGATTCACGGTGGGCAAGCAGTGAGCATCAAGTGCCGCCAAATGATACTGAATCTGTTTGGTGTCGAGTCCATTTGACCAAAGGAGGCACCCTTGTATTAGGCACTTACTATCGTCCCCAACAATAAATAATATCGATGAACTTGGTCAAATACTGTCCACTATCTCTGATAGTTCTATTATTGTAGGAGGGGACTTTAATCTTCCCAATATCAATTGGGCAGGCACTGGTTATACTTGTGATGACAGTTCAACCTTGTATAAATCTTTTAATGACCTCTTTATTTCATTTGCTCTAAACCAATTCGTACTCTCACCAACAAGAAAAAACTCTATTTTGGATTTGTTACTGACGAATAACCCTAGTATTGTTTCAAATGTCTCCATAATTCCTGGTTTAAGTGATCACAGTGCAGTTGTATGTGAATTACCATTATATAAAATAAATAGGGTGTCAAAGCCTCCACGCAAAGTAATGATGTACGGACAGGGTAATTATGAAAGTATTTCGTTAGAGCTCTCAGCATATTTCCCTTACTTTTCCGATCTCAGTAAAGAATGTGACGTTAAAGAATTATGGGAAACTTTTAAGCATAAAATTAAGGTGCTCGCTGATTCTTACATACCATCCAGGACTATTAGGGAAAATAATAAACATAAACCATGGATAAATGCTACAATTCGAAAGCAAATAAAACGTAAAAGTCGGTTTTACTAAAATTATAGAACAAATCCGTCCGATATCTTAGAACAAAAACTTGAGGAGATAACCGCAAATCTTAAAAAAAGATATCCAAGAAAGCAAACTAATTTTCTACGAGTCTTTTGAAAACAAATTAAGAAATGATCCTACTGAATTCTGGAAATTCGTTAAGGCAAATAAAAAAGAGGATACTTCAATTCCTGGTTTATTGAAGTATGGCAACTTAGTGAACAGTGATATTCAAAAAGCGGAATCTTTTAACACATACTTTAAATCAGTTTTTTCACCCCGTGCTCTTGTAAGTATTCCTTCTGTGCCTGATAGAATAGTAAGAACTGTTATGCCAGAAGTGATAATAGGAATGAACGGGATGATAGCACTTCTAAGAGACCTAGATACTTCAAAGGCATATGGACCAGATGAGCTCTCGCCGGCAATCTTTCACAATTGTAGAGAGGAAATTGCAAGATACCTATATATTATTTTTACCAAATCACTAACAACTGGCATTATTCCCGACGATTGGAAAAAAGCAAACGTAACTCTAATTTTTAAGTCAGGATCAAGAAATCTCTTTGAAAAGCCCCGTGTCTCTGACATGTGTTGCGTGCAAACTCTTAGAGCATATATTATATAGCTCAATATATAGCTTCTTAAGTTCCAGAAATTTTTACTCTCCTTCCCAACATGGTTTCCGTCGGGGTTATTCGTGTGTAACTCAGCTAGCTGAATTTACACATTACCTTTCAAACGCCATTGACAACAAAAAACGAGTAGATTGTATATTCTTGGATTTCTGTAAGGCGTTTGACACAGTGCCACATCATTTGTTATTGAATAAGCTAACATTAATATGAATTAATGAAAATATTATTAATTGGGTTGCTGTTTACTTATCTCAGCGAGAACAAAGTGTTGTACTAAATGGTCAAAAATCTTCACCTGTACTTGTAACCTCGGGGGCGCCTCAGGGAAGTGCACTGGGACCTTTGTTATTTCTTATATTCATTAACGACATCTGCGAGGGGATACAGTCAAACATCAAGCTATTTGCGGATGATTGTGTATTATACAGAGTTATAGAAAATGACGCAGACGTCTGTATGATGCAAAAAGATTTAGGTATGTTTGAACGCTGGTGCGATCTTTGGGAAATGGGCTTGAATATAAAAAAGTGCAAATACATGTGTTTTACTCGATCTATTGTTAGCATGGCTACATATAAGATAAAAAACTATGAACTTGAGTGGGTAGATAAACACAGGTATTTGGGAGTTAATTTTTCGAGAAATCTCAAGTGGAATGACCACATCGATAATGTTGTAGCAAAGGCAAGTAAGATGTTATTTTTTATTCGGAGGAATTTTAAGAATACATCTCGTAGCGTAAGACAAACATATTTTTCTTTTATCAGACCAATCTTGGAGTATGCCTGTGTTATCTGGGATCCGCCTCAGTGTTACCTCGCGATTAAGCTAGAGCGAATTCAAAATCAGGCATTAAGGTTTGTCACAGGCGATTATAGTCCGTACTCAAGCTGTACAGAAAAGAAGAACAGACTGGGTTGGGACCTTCTTAGACTTCGGAGAAAGTGTTTGCGGTTAAATTTCTTTCACAGTATATATCACGGGGAAACTGGCATTGAAAAGGGTCTTTACATTCTGGAACCCCACCATGTATCTTCAAGGCGGAATCATTCTCAGACTGCGGCAGAGTATCGTTACTGTACTGACTGTTTTTTTATTCATTTTTTGTTCAAACCGCCCGGGAGTGGAATGCCCTTCCGGAAGAACTGATAGCTGTTATCAATAATGACATATTTTATGACAGACTGCAGAGAAGCGTGGTCGAGTGAAAATGTAATACTGGATGATTGTCGTTTGCGTCACTGAAAATGTTTTTTTAATGCGTTTTTATTTTGTTCCCCCCTGTATAATGCCTAACGCCGCAGCAGGTATTTGTGTAAATAAATAAATAAATAATAAATAACATACTGTATCGCCGAAACTATCATCCACACGGTCCTGATCTCTTGTTCGTCGTCCCCAGACACCTCCGAGCGAATATTCTGTTGGCGTTGCATGACGACCCTACTGCCGGTCATATGGGCGTTTACAAAACGTACCTGCGTGCCCGCACGAACTTTTACTGGCAAGGCATGTATAGTAATGTCTTCAAATACGTCACATCCTTCATCAAATGTCAGCGGCGGAAAAACCCTACCCGACCACCACCCGGTCTCTGCAATCCCTGCCACCACCTCACTATATGTTTGAGCGAGTTGGCAATGACTTTTCGGAGGGGTACGGTCTACAGGCATAGAATGCAAAAGTACCCCACACCTCCACCAAAATGTCACGAAGGACAAGTGATGAGGCGGCGAATAACTGAAGAAACTAAACGTTTAATGGGGCGAACTTGTGCCCAAAAATAAAGAAGGAAACAGAAGAAAACAATAGAGCGTCGCGGGCGTCGAAGTCGGCGTAAGCGCAGAGACGAACGCTGGGGCGAGACTGAGACCGGTTGGTTACGCGGAGCCCCTTTTGTGCAGGCGTGGGCTTCTGGAACGTTCGGCTTGGAACATTCGGCGCGCAGAACATTCTAACCTAGAACGGGCAACACGGTTCTCGAAGTTACCAGAAATCTAAATTGGAAGAATAAATAAAAGACGCGGCGCTGCCAGGGATCGAACCCTGGGCTTTCTGCGTGGAAGGCACGCGCGATAACTGTTAGGCCACGAGCGCGCTGCGTACTTAGTTAGCTGCGCTCGCGGCAATATTACATTTTTGTGTGATAAGAGCTATCCTATTTTTTTTCAAATGGTTATCATATAATCAGAATTAATATGGTTAGACAGGGCTTGGAG
Organism: Ixodes persulcatus; assembly: GCA_013358835.2. Taxonomy (NCBI): domain Eukaryota; kingdom Metazoa; phylum Arthropoda; class Arachnida; order Ixodida; family Ixodidae; genus Ixodes; species Ixodes persulcatus. The sequence continues at coordinate 15,523 of JABSTQ010005810.1, forward strand.
AACTCAGAGGCTATCTGTAAAAATGTCACAGTCTCTGATTTCTTCTATAGACAATACGTATTCCATACACTTTAAGATAGTGATTGCCTCCGCATCGTAGATGGTATTATACTTTGGTAGACAATATTTGCAAATTTTAGTAATACCCCCATTTGTTTTCAAAATCACAAAGACCGCTGCAATTTTTTTCGTGACACACGTTGCCATCATAATATACTTGAGTGGCATTAAATATGTTTTGGTATTTTTAGGACCATATCGATCGAATGTAATAATAAATCTGTAGCTAGGATGAGTATTCTATAGATTAATAGGGTGTCATGATTCTAAGAAATGACATAAAATGAAGTTGAAGGGGCAAGAAGGAAGAAGATGATGCCACGTGAGACAACGATGTTAGAAGAGGAAGGAAAAAGACAAAGTATGGCGAAGCAGTTATAATCGAAGACTGAGACCGGAAGGAAGCGGCGGATGGGGTCCATGGCTACGCTCCAGGACGCGCCCAATCCTTGCACTGCACAAGCTGTGGCGGCTAGAGTTCCACACTCCCCTTCAGACGCCTAGGAGACAGGGGCCTTCGCTGCCTTGGGCAAGTCGCTTCGGTTCGTCGACGCAACGAACTCAAAAAGTAAGACCTGCTCCGAACAGCTTAATTTCTTGGAACTGTAGATGTGCTTATGTGTGTGGGTATTATTTTCCCTTTTACTGTGTACATACTTCCTTGCTTTCCGTTATATCTTCGTCTGCCTTATGTAAATATAATGGGATTTAAATTATTCGTTTTCGGCCTCACCTCTATCGCATTCGCAACGTCTAAGGCCGAACCGTGACATAGGGTAATAAATATTTTTAGCAGAAATTGGCCATTCATTTAATTGTGCATTATCTTTAAGCTGGAGAAGTTCAAACATAGAAATCGTATATATCAAGAGTGATATGAATGGGTTGAATGTTGCAAAGAACTGGTAGGCTAGCGTTTGGTGCGGTATGAAGAGCTAAACATATATTAAGTAAGGGCAAATTTTGAACTGATATAATACGCCTTATTAAATTAGAGTTTCGTTTCGTTTTTCATCAGAATGGAGCCCCATAATCTACGTACCGTTCAATAGTGTTAAGAGATATGCTACAAAGTTTGTTAGAATTTAGTCCCCATTGAATTGAAGAGAATCTACTAAGGTTAATTGTGTGTTGAAGTGCTTTAGATTTAAGGTGATTGGTGTGGTTTAAAAATAAAAAATATGTATCAAATACAGCTCCTAAAATTTTAGTTCACTTTTAAATTTTAAACTATGTTTATAAATAAAATGGTGGGATGCATTTTGTATAACAATCTCCGGGATAAATTAATAGGAAAAGCATTTTTAATGGTTGAACAATAGTTTTCTTTCTCGAGCCAAATCTTCTATAAGATTAAGTACTGTTGTAGAGTGATATTCAAGTTCTCTACGTGACATACCTTTTATTACTAAAATGAAATCATCGTGAAATGCTTGAATGGGGACGTAGGATGAAAAAGTAAAACTAAGAAGGTCGGTAATCAAGATATTTCGTAATAAAGGACGTAGGGGTGATCCTTGGGGACATCCTAGAGAAACAGAGTTATATGTTTGTTTTTTGAGATTCGGTTGTAACATAACATACTTGACGGTCTATAAAGAAGAATTGGATTAGTGAGTAAAGATTACTGGGGCAGTTAGGTGTTTGTAAGAAATTTGAAAACAAAGGGGGGTAGCATACTGAGTCAAAAGCTCCCAGGAATTCTAAGAAAATAGGCAGTTATACTTAAGACTGTTTCTTTTAATTTTGTGGTCTCTGATTTGAATTATACAGAGCTATAGTTGAAGATTTGTTATGTGTAAATCCAAACTGATTTGGGTGTAATAATTTAAATTTGTGCTAGAAAACATATAACCTGCCATATAGAAGTCTTGCAAGCACCTTCCCGAATTAAGAGTTGAGATGTATAGGACGATATGGGTTAACCGTGACTGGGGGTCGGCCAGGTTTATTAAATAGTATAATTATTTCTATTTTTCATATCTTAAAAAAATATCCTGTTTTAAAGCAATGGATTAAATTTGGGATAATATGAAGTCTTTTTGGTATACCCACAGATGTTTTATAAGTGGTACAGTTAAATTATCCAGACCAGGAGGAGTTGTTAAATGCAGAGATGATATAATAGTGTTAAATTATTGATTAGTGAAATACTTATTTATTGGTCCAAGTGCAGGGTTATATAGAATAATTCTCATATTAGTGAGTAATGCTAATTCGGATGATATATAATCTTGTTTGAATATATTTTTCAATATATATTCTACCGGATTCAATTGTTATGTAGTGTAAGATTGATCCGTTCTTTTTTATTGGAGCCATTATGACCGGTGATGTAATTTCATTAAAGGCTAGTTTATATCGAACACTAAAAGTGATTATTTGGTGGTTTCGAAACAAGAATCACGCCAAGAGTATTTTTGCCAATAGAATTTTATCTTTATATATATTTTTGAAATGATAACATTGACTTATGTATTTTTTTTATTATTTCCGAATTATAACATCTCTGACAGCGTCTTGTATATAAATTTACTGGTAATCTTGTAAACCGGAGTTCCTCGAACCACCAAAGTGTTATTTGTTCTTTATTTTTAACATTTCAGGCACATTTCCTAAGCCACTTAGAAACGTGTGTGTAAAATATTCTCAGTGTGGTTTCTATTTATGAGGGTGAAAAATTAAGAAATACGGTAATATTTAACCATTCATCATATTTATTACGTCCCGAAGTTTGGCTGGTCCTGTCATCGTAAGTTTACGTATTTTATGTTGAATTGTATCAAATAGACCAAATTATATATCGATGCTCACTTAATGATTCAGTGTATAAGATGTTCCAATATGTCACTTTAGAAATCAATTCCCCAGATGCAGCTGTTATATCAATCCAGCTCTTTCCGTTTGCAGAAGAGAAAGTTGGTGTTGAATTGTTTTTCATTATTAATAAATATGTTATGTAGGATTAGTAGTTAAATTAATTCTTCTCCGCGTTCATCTACAGTAAGTTTACCCCTTATTTTATGTTTTGCATTAAAACCGCCTCCTATTTTTAGATATTTATTATGTTGAGTAATAAGGAAATTGATTAGGGTTGCCACGGCTATATAAAAATTCGAAGTTGCAGAAATATGTACACACACTACTATAATGTCAATTTCTTGATATCTACATCGTAACCCTATTGAAAAAGGCCAATATGAACTCGGCTTATTGGAAATATTGTATTCCAATGAAGTTGATGGAAACCAATAAAACTTATTGTTATCCGATTAACCCAATACGCACGATGGGAATTCTTATTGGAGCACAATATCCCGATAATTTTGTGGTTATTGGTATACAAAAGGATATTGGAGCACAATATTCCGATATGACTTGCGGTTATTGGTATACAACACAATATAGGTGCACAATATTTCGATAGAACTTCCGGTTATTGGTATACAACACGATATTGGAGCACAATACCCCGATATAATGCGCGGTTATTGGAAAAGAATATGACATGGCGTGCATATTGGTGACCGACATGGACATACTGTATGGCCACACGATATATAAATATCGGTCGTCGACCACAGGCTCAAAAGAGAATACAAAAAATTGCGTGCATATATCTCAGAAAGGATTGAGCGTTCGTGAAGCAAAAGGTGGATATCGGTATGCCCACATATACGACATCGCGTGAATGATATCGTAAAACAGCACGAGTTACCATACGGCAATACGAAAGAGAAATATATTGGGTGGGGATACACACGGAGCACAAACGTTCTGCATTGCGAGAACATTAACATTGATCGACAGTGCAAGTATGTACGGCTGTTGGTACGGCACACAGTACACATACCCTCGCGCACTTGAAATGCTAGACAACCACCAAACCATTCAGAATAACTAGCTGGAACACCCGCGACCTACCTTTCAATGAAAAAGCCCAATAACGACAAGCTTATTGGAGTGATCGTTTTCCAACAAAAGTTTATTGTAGTTGTTGTAATGCAACAAAAGTTGATCGCCGAACGATAAACCCAACGTACCGCGATACAATTCAATGTTGCAACACAACATCGCAATACGAGAAGAAACTATCGATGTTGGGACCCAAATCGAACGCGATACGCGACAAGGTCAGTTCGGACGATAAAATAATGAGGGTGAATAGGTTTGACAGGTCACGTGCAATTAGTTCTTAGGCGCATTTATCGATATTTACCCACCTTTCTGGAAATCCTACGTCGTGCACAAAACCCACGACAACATGCGAGCAAATTTCACCCACCACTCTTCGTCGCCGGTTTCGCGAAATTCACACACTGTATAAAATATGACGTGAAAAATACGTGCATTGGCGACATCAAACGATACGTTACAGTCTTGTTTTTTTAGATGAGCCTCCATTATTCCATCGTCAACCCGCGCGCGCGCCAGTTCGCGTTCCGAATGCAGTTCCTCTGTTCGAAGGGCGGGAGCCTGCGCTGTAGCCGAGGCCAAGCCTGGCAAAGCCGCCAAGCCGGCGAGAGAGCCGCCAAGCCGAGAGGCCGAGCTGGCCGAACCGCCGAGCAAGCGAACTGCGCAGCGGCTGGGCGTCGGTTGCTTCGGCGCCACTGGCGCGACCGACGGATTACAGTTTGTCGCGCTCTTTGCTCGTGGGCACCAAGCGAAACCAGCACACTTTCAATCGCTTCGAAAGGTACGTATAGACGACTTTATTACTTGAAGCATTGTGTGCTTTGGTGTACACGGATCAGAGTAAACACCGAAGGACAGAAAGGAGACATGAAGTTTCGAAATCGCAGCTTATTTGAACGCATGTCCCCTGTTGAAAGCTACTAGCTGTGCCGCTGTGCTCTGATGCAGGCGTCGTTTCGACTGCGTTACTCCAATGTAACGTCGGTCAGTGTTCGCTCTTGGCTAGTTTTGCTATCTTGTTATCTCATGTGCGAAATAGACGTAAAAACCAGCGCCGCATCTCTTTCGGATACTCCGCCTCCAGCCCCCTTCCTTCCGGAGTGCTTTCTGCCGCGACCGGATGACGCATTGGATTCGCGGGCTCGTTCGAACAGGCGTTGTTTGAAGCTGACGAGTCGCCGAAGTGTTATCGGAGTTTCTCTTTAGGAAAGTCACGATCGACGCTCGGCTCTCAGCTCGTAGTTTTTTCCTCCCGTTTAGACCATGAGTGCCGACCACTGATCTGTGGTGACGACTGGCGCCGAACGAAGTTGAGAAACGCTAGCGAGTGAGTCAGATTTTTGTGACGCCGCCCAACTGCTCAAAGCAAATAGTGTAAAAAAACGCATTTTTTTATCTTTTCGTTGACCATGTTTCACCCCAATCAACGCAAAGTGAATGGCGGCTGTACGTCGGTCGACTCATCACTGTGCCTAGATTGTAGATGACTACAACGAGCCTTTTTTGTGTGATCTTATTCTGATATCGTTATATCTTGCTTTTTCATCTTGGCTGCATACTTCTAGAGGACCTTTTCTACATATTGCACTCCTTGTCGACATGTCGCTGGTGCTTGAGACTAATTGGAAGTCGCTGTTTGCTCATTCCTTGGTGTACATATTTCATGTTCAACATCAGGTATCTGAAGGAGGCACCATGAAACCCTGGAATTTATTCAGAGGTACCTCAACATACTGTATTAGAGTGCTGTTTTGTTTGTTGTAGTTTCATACAAAGCTAAATTACACTTTGTCTGTAATATATCCTATAACTGTTAACTACAAATAAAGTTGCAATGAAATATTGGCCACGAGAGGTGACTCGCCCAAGGTGGCCGAAAAATTCCTGGCATAATTTTCTTCATGGGTCATTTTGGACAATGACAAATTTTCTCGTGAATTATGAGTGTTATGCACATATGTTTCCTCTATACTTTTCATCCAGGTACTTTGGTTAGATAAACCCCAGCAAAGGCAGCAAGATAGTCTCATGGGGTCACACCAAGGATAACGGCATTCCTGCCAGAGTCCCGAGTCTTGTCACCAAACTTCACTGTACATAGTGGTACATTCTCTTTCCTTAACTTTTCCCTCTGAAATGTGTTTTTTTGTTGTTGTTGTTTTTTGGAAAAAGGGAAGTACAACGTTTAAACACCCGAACATTCCTAAGTGGTCTCTGTACCAGACAATAGGGTGTCTTAGGCCCGCTTCTAACAGGGCAACTTTTCTAGCAATTTCGGGGTTGCTGGCGGGTTGTTTCTTAGCTTTCCCTAGATCGACACGAATTGCTGAGATCGGGTCCGGCTCGAAGCGGACGAGCAGCTCGGACAACTCTGAGACATTTGAAGCGGCAGCAGCCAATCAGGGATTCAATATTTTCACGTGACACCCCTGTGGTGGTGATGATGACAACTGAAAACTTGGTTCTGGTTTCAAATGGATTATTTTTTGGGAAATAAACTGTTTCAAAAAGATGATTTAGTATTCTTAGCACAATTTAGAGATATAATAATAATAATAATAATCTTTATTTTTCGGGTGCAACGGTGCATCTAAATACTGCAAGAAAAATAAATTTTCATGATGATAATGGCAAGTCGTAGCAATTCGGTTGCTGCGTGTGAACGCGGGTGGCCTGTGTTACTGGTGTTGTGACGTCAAGTTGCTGGGCGAAATTGCCCCGTCTGAAGCGGGCCTTGGGGAACTAAAATCAAGGGCATTAAAGTTCCGGGTTTAAGCCCACCTGGAGACGGTTTTTTGTTTCTTTTTTGAGTACATTTATATATATTTATACTTTTTTTAAGTTTTAACATATAGATGCATAATTTACACACTAATTCACATTCAGAAGTGCTTTTACGCACACTCTGTGGCTCCCTACTGCTTGCAATAGCTTCTTAGTGAGCTATTGCAAGCTCTGCAAAAAGAGAGGCGTGTTCCCACCCTTTGCAGGCTGTAAAGCTGTGGCTTGCACAGCTCTAGCAAGTCGCACCTAGCTCACTGGCTCCATCACGAAGCATAGGTGCTGCATGAGTCGCGCCACACCGTAAGGCCATATACAGTCGGGTCACAGCACCTGGGGCCATCAGTCACTGCACTCAGCTATGGTATGGTGGCATGGTCGGGGCATGAAGTAAGGGTACAACTTAGAAATGCTGATCTTCATCCTATTTGAAACAGATTTTTATTACTTTTGTGTTGCGTTGTCAGCATTTTAAGGGTAAGGAAGCAAGCAGCAGCGGGAGCAAGAAAAAAAAATTGAATGCCGCTCTAACCGAGAATTTATTACGAGCACTAGGAAGCCATGGAGTATAATTAAAAACTTTCTAAACGTAAATTAGCATATACATTATGTGATTGTGCCTCAAAAATCGAAAAAAACAATTTAAATATAATTAATAAGGATAAGAGTATACACCAGGAGGACTTAAACCAGAAGTACACAGCCTGTAAGTTTGAAATTTGACACCTTAAACCACTCGGCCACCACCCAATTTTATTTCCAGGTCCTTTATTGAGGTATATGAATTTTGTTTGCAGCTGTCGGCTGCAAGAGAGATTGCCTTATTTTCATTTATTGGACTATTCCCACCAAATATGACAAGTGACCAAGAATAGAACCTCAATTGTCGGCCGAGGCACTGTGCTTGCATCAAGGCAAGCTGGCCTGGCTTGCTGGGCTTATATTTTGTTTCATCACCCATGTAGGATCCTGTTGCCACTCATCAAAAGAAAAAAAACTGACTAAGTTTGACTTGTTCTGGTGTGCAGGTATCCTTGGCAGTAAACTCTGCTAAATGAGGCAAAATATATATTATACTTTTTTTAGCAAATAGGCATTGTTTTAGCAAAATGAGCAACACTATTTGACTAAGGTGAAACAGAGAACGAGCCTCTCCACCTGGGTCTGTTTGCATCTCGCGGACACTATTTCCTGCTTTTTGTAGTTTGTATCACTGTGGTATCACACCAGGAGCAACACTATGTACAGAAAAGTGGAGTCTGCATAGGATCCCGAGTAGCACTATTCTGTCTCTGTCCGGCCAAAGCATCTGTCTTAGACTAAGACTGGGTTCTTTAGGATATGTGCAGGTATCCTTCGCAGCAAATGGCTGCCAATCAGGTACGCGAGTTTGTTCTTGAGCACCGAAAGCAAGTATTTTCAAGGTGAGCTATTGCCCGCCTTAATGAGTTTTGTGTACCATTCCTCTTGGATGCCATTTTGTATGTGTAGTGGTCTTGCATTAGTATTTTGTTTTCTCTCCTGCAAAAACACCCAAGTTTGCCTAAGATTGGGTTCTTTCTTATACACGCAGGTCTTGGAGGGAAGCACCAGACAACCAAGGCCAGAAGTTTGCTCTTTGCCGCTCATGGCAAGTGTTTTCAAGGTGAGTGATTGATTCCTATCTGAGTTGTGTGTCATTAATCACAGGCACTCTACTTCCTGTCTTTATAGTGGTCTCGTGTCAGGCTTTTGTGTCTCTGTCCGGCCAAAGCATCTGTGTTAGAATAAGGCTGGGTTCTTTCGGAAATCTACAGCAATTCTTGGCAGCAAGTGGCTGCCAATCAGGAACACGAGTTTGTTGTCGGCCATCAAGAGCAAGTATTTCCAAGGTGAGCTATTGCCCACCTCCATGAGTTTCAGCATTCGTCAAGGAGCGCAAAATCAAAGCACGAGGGTTTGCCATCACACCATTGTTGACTTAGAAGCGCATAGGGAGGAAGCTTTACAAAAGTATCCACCTGTCTCAACAAGTTAAACCAAAACTAAAAACGTAAGTTCCAGTTAAAAAGAAAACATTGTCAGCCCGAGTTAACTTGGGGGCAACAGGAAGCAAACAAGCCACGGTACGAGTATACTTGGTTTATGCTTTAGTAGGCGTGGTCGATGACTCGGTGGTTTCTAAAAAAGGATATGTTTGTTAAAAGTGTGGCGGCCGAATATTCGGGGATGGGCATTGAGTCGGGATGTTACGGTAAAAATTTCTTCCACGTGTTGGGATTCAAATGCCTTGTCCCCCTAGCAAGGGGGACATGGCCTTCAAAATTCTATGTTCGCTACTTGGGTGCTTCAGTATTGACACCTCATTTTAAATTAGGCCGCTCAATTTAAAACGCACAATAAATGACATGTCTGTGATTCGTTTAGGTGTACTTCTTCTGAGCAAGTATATGGATTATGTCTCAGAAGGTCTAATCTGATGTGGACCACACCTCAGGTCTCCACCGCCGATTCATCAGGACGAGAACAAACCAGGACAATAGGGAGAAGAAACTTAAGCGAGGGAGGCTTTATATACGACAGCTTCTTCCGGACAAAAACCGAAAATAGATACATAGTGGGTGTTTCATTTGCTATGCCTTTTGGCATGCACATCCTGTTCATGTTTCAAGATTCCTGCAGAGTTGAATTTCAACTATTGCAAAATACCGAGCATGCACACAGATAGCAGAAGTGCCTACCCTATTGGAAAACCCAAATATGAACAGCGTAATATGTATATTGGTAAACAATATTTTTTATTGTAACACAATACAATACGGATAGTGTATTGGAACACATTACATTTATTGTATTGTATTACAATAAGGGTTTGTTATGGAATTCCAATATCTATAATATGCTAAAAACATTGGAATCCTATACCCCTATTGGAAAACCCCAATATGAACAGCGTATTATGGATATTGGTAAACAATATCATTTTATTGTATTACAATAAGGGTTTGTTATGGGATTCCAATCTCCATAATACGCTAAAAATATTGGAATCCCATACCGTATAAACCCTTATTGGATCCCTATGTGTTGTATGGGATCCAATAAGGGTTTATGATTCCAGTGTACTTAGCGTATTATGGATATTGGAATCCAATTTATTCTATCGGCTACCAATAAAACTATATACGTGTTGGAATATCACGTTCAGCACGACATTTCTTTGCAACGCGGTCTCTCCTTGTGTGTATTTCTGAGTGATGAAATAAAAAATGTTGCTGTTGTCAAATTATGAATAAAGAAGCAAAACACTGGGCTTATCCATACCAAATATATTTAACATATTCCTGAACTGGAGGATCTGGCATTTACTGCAAAAGAAAGTTAATTGTTTAGGACCCTCATTCAAAAACTTGATGTTTGAAAACAGAATGTGAAATCCTCACCTCTCAATGAAAACAGCACCTGATAGCTGCAGCCACATAGAAACTACAAGATAAAAATTTGTGATTAGTTCGCTACAAGAAGCAATCCTTCACTAAGCCGGATAGATTCAAAATTATGTCTGTGTTGATTTCGGAAAGATAAGCTTCAATGCCATTGCCACGGGTCATTCTGAGCTCGGTCAATTAAATATATATATCCGCTCGTCTGGCTTCACTATTCCTGCTTCGGCACCAAACTAGAGTATCCGGAATGCACACCTTTGAGGAAAAACGAACTGGTGCTTGCTTGCTTGTAGGCCATGGAAACTGAAAGAGAGATTTGCGACTAGTTGCGTCCAAGTAGCAGTTACTTTGAGTAGCCACGTAAACTACACTAAGTCGGAAAGATTCAAAATTACATGCGCGGGACATAGATATTCTCTTGTGACGTAACTGGGAACACGTCAATGTCGCCCGCGTGTATTACAGAGAAATAAGCTTCAATGCTGAGGCCCCCAGTCGTTCTGAGCTCCGTCGACTAGAAATGCTGTACCGGTCGTCTGGCTTCAGTATTCCAGCTTTGGGAATCTGGAATTCTCACCTTTGAGGAACAACAAACTGGCACCTGCTGGCTCTTAGGCCGTGGAAACCGCCAGAGGGATTTGTGATTAATTGCGTCTAAGTACCAATTTCTTTGACCAGCCACCTACAGCACACTAAGCCGGATAAATTCAAAATTACATGTGCGTGACCTTATATGCCTCTTGTGACAAAACTGGGCACACGTTTTGTCGCCTCCAGCAAAGCTTCAGCTTTCACTGAAGCTTGTTTTGCTGCAATACACGTCTGTATAGCAGCAAAACAAGTTTCAGTGAAAGCGTCCCCAGTTGTTCTGAGCTCCGTCAATTAAATATGCTGTACCGCTAGTCTGGCTTCTGTAATGCTGCTTCAGAGCAAACTAGAAAATCTGGAATCCTCACCTTTGAACGAGAACGAACTGGCGCTTGCTGGCTTGTGGGTAGTGGAAACTGCAAGAGAGATTTACGATTAGTTACATACAAGTAACAATTGCTTTGAGTAGCCGCCTTCAGCACACTCAAAATTACATGCACGGGACACGCCACGGAACCCCCTTCATCCTTGTTTTCCGTTAACAATGCTCACCTTCGCCGCTTGCCTCCAATTTCTGTGCTACATCTCTAATATCGATTCCCTGGTTCCCAAAAGCCACGCCATGACTTGTGCCAGGCACAGATCTGTCAGCTCCCCGACGGTCACTATTGTGGCAAGGACGCCACAGCACCTGGGCAGTTGATGTGTTTTTTTTTAACATTTTGAGCATGGCTAAAAGCAGGTGGATGGGTGTCTGGTATGCTCATTGCTTATTTGCAGATTGTTTCAAAAACAGGGGGTAGACGCTTCTGTGATCTGGGCGCTTGCTCGGCATTTTACAATAGTTGAAATTGAACTCTGCAGAAATCTTGAAACATAACAAACAAAATGTGCATGCCAAAAGGCATAGCAAATGAAACACCCACCATATATCTATTTTCACTTCTTGTCAGCAAGAAGCTGACGTTTATGTCGCCTCCCTTGCTTAAGCCGCTCCTCCCTAGTCTCCCGGTTGGGTCTCGTTCCGATGAATCGCCGGTGGAGACCCGAGGTGCGGTCAACATCAGATTAGACCTTTTGAGACATTATTCATATACTTGCTGAGAGGAAGTACACCTAAACGAATCACAGGTATATCATCTATAGTGCATTTTACATTGAGAGGCCTGATATAAAATCAGACGTCAATACTAACCCAGGCAGCACGCCAGAGGAATGCCCAACTTGGGCAAAGGTCTGGCAAACATAAGGGCCCAACTTTGGCGCAGTTAGGATTTTGCATCATGGCATTCATCAGTGCCAAAGTACGGTGCCTAACTATAGCCTTAGTTGGGCGATCCTAGGGCATGCCAAAGTTTGGCTCTTCTCTGGTACGCCAGAGGAGTGCCAAAGTTGGTGCCATACTTGAGCCATAACTGCCATAGTAAATCCTAATCTGGGGATTCGGGGCATGCCAAGGTTTGGCATTTCTGTGGTCCGCCAGAGGAGCGCCAAATTTGGTGCCATACTTGAGCCATAACTGCCATAGTAAATCCTAATCTGGGAATTCCGGGCATGCCTAGGTTTGGCGTTTCTCTGGTCCGCCAGAGGAGCGCCAAAGTTGGTGCCATACTTGAGCCATAACTGCCAAAGAAAAGCCGAATTTGGGTATTTCGGACATGCCAAGTTTGGCTTTTCTCTGGTCCGCCACAGTTCTGCCAAAGTAAGTGCCAGACGGGAACCCTAACTGCCAAAGCAACGCCTAATTTGGGTATTTCGGCCACGCCGAGTTTGGCTTTTCTCCGGTCCGCCACAGTGTTGCCAAAGTAGGTGCCAGACTTGAGCCATAACTGCCAAAGCAACGCCTAATTTGGGTGTTTCGGACATGCCAAGTTTGGCCTTTCTCTGGTGCTCCACAGTTCTGCCAAAGTAAGTGCCAGACTTGAGCCATAAATGCCGCAGTAAATCTTTATTTGGCGATTCGGGGCATGCCGATGTTTTTTTTTCTCTTCTCTGACTTTCCACTGAAGTTCCAAATAAGTGACAAACGTGGCAAAGAAAGCCGAGAGGCCTGCCCAAGTTTGGAATATCTCTGGTGTGTCACAAAATTGCTCTTTTACGCGCCGCAGAATAGAATTAAGTTAAACAAGCGTCTGAAACACGATGGTCAGATGTCATCACCTCCGTTCCCAAGCAGCAAGGAAATACTTTGCAGTATCGTGCCAGTACCGGCCGAAAGTCGGTTCCAATATCGCTCAAATGTCCAGTTTTGCACCACCGCTTGATATCCGGCAGGTATTGCCGTACAGCTGTTTTGCCCCGGCCTAGTGTTCGCGCAATATTGTGCAAATACTCTACGATGCGTCTGCTCCGTATTGGCCGAACGTCGTGCAAGTCTGTGTTGTGTACGACGTTGCATATCATTTGTAGCATATCAATATTATATACGGACAAACAAAATGTTTTCGATTGCTCCCAGAAGTTTATTAAACAACTATCATTACACACAGTGTATTCTCGACATATTTACAAAGGTCACAATTTTCTGTAAAACGAAATGCAAATTATAAAATAGAATTAACACTGTCCTCATGCCAAGCAAAACTCATCACACAAAAACCGCGGAGACTCAGAGGCAAGCAGGACTACTATCAGAAGCAGGCTTGCAGTGTACTTACTAATAAAAGAGCGATATCACGTAATCCTTGAAAGATGCATAATCCAACTCAGGCACCCAACAAACACACTCGATAAAGAAGGTTGCGCACATTCAACTGACGTCTCGTCGTCGGCGAAGAGCAGTTTTTGTCGAAGCGTGTCCAACAAACACATCACAAGAATTCCACGAACTCCGGTGAAAAAAATGGCTGTTACCAAAAAAATTGGCATGGACGTATTCCGGCCGTTTGCGACGAAAAAACACGGCCGCGTCTGCAACGCACGAAAGCAACAGAACACTGAAGAGCGCATTTCGAAAACCGGACCTACGTGGCCCGCCTATTTCTATAACTAGGCAAACGGCGAAAGCAACAGCCCCAGAGATCCCATCAGCGTGACAGAGAGAGTCACGTGAAAAACTTTTCGTCCAAATGTTTTTGTCCTACGCGTCCTACACAGAGAGGGCACGCGTTTCGCTCCACCCTTTTGATTTGCTTAAAGCGGCTGTCGCGTTCGCTGACAACCACATGAAGACACAAAAGCAGGTGGGGAGGATTTGCAAAAGGCGAGGTCGAAGGGGCATCAACAACGCAGCTAAGCTCACTCAGCATTTTCAACGCTTTAGAGTAAAAACAAAAACAAAAAAACAAGGACAACTTAAAAAAAAAATTAAAAAAAAAACCTGCTGTACAGCCAAAGCTACAGGGGAGAGAGTGGGGGAAGAAAATCGGGAAGCGTTTGCTTGGAAGTAGGAAATGAAGATTAGGCTTTAGCGTTTTGGAGGTCGCCGAGTGTGTCGACCTTCGGGTTGTTGTTGTTCGGGAGGTCTGTTCCCTTTGCGAAAGTGATGGAGCCGGGGAGTGGCTCAGGCTGTCGGGGGCGAACTCGTCGGTCGTCTGGTTTTACGTTTGAGTTCTTTTTTCCCTTTCTCTCTCTTTTTTTCCCTTTCTCTTTTTCATTTGGCTGAGAGTCTATTTATTGGTGTGTTCATATCAATAAAATTCAGCTGCGTTTGAGATTTTGTTGTCTTCGTCCGTTTTTTATCATTCCCCATCTCAGGTTTTCCAAGATCTCGATTAATTACCAGCTCGCCTGCACTCTATCACTGCTTACTGTTCAACAGTAGGGAAATAAGGTACGGAGGAATCCCAGCCCTTCTCTGGAATGAAATGGAACGGAATGAAAGGAAAGGCCGCTTCTGCCGGTGACCTTGTCGCCTTGCCTAGTCTGTCAGCGTTCGGCTTCCATTGTGGGCCTCAGAAAGATAATCTCCTTTCTTGAAAGCGAAATGGAAGGGGTGCTTATGTTTTTATGTTTTGCGGGCTTGTCGCCATCCGATAGGCCTCAATTATTTCTCTCCCGACTCGCTCGCAGTGGCCTCCCATGGCTGTCGCGCCGGCGAAATTAGGATCGCAGCCGACACATTTTCTCCCGTGAATGACGATCGGGTGCTGAGAATCCGAAGCAGCTCATTCGGCGTCCGTTTGATGTTTTCGGAGTCGGTCGTTGAGGCATCGCCCCATTTGCCCGATGTACCTGGCCCCGCAGGACAGGGGGATGGCGTACACTTTTTCCGCTTCCTCTCCTTCCCCCAAGATTTCCCCTTCCCGCACTCCCACGGAGCGGGTGGGCTTTGAGCTTGAAGCCGAAAATAAATGTTGTTGAGGTTGAAAGATTGTTCCGTCTGTATCGTCCCTTATGTGTCTCCACTTTCTAAAATTTTTAAAAAAAGTACCAACACGCTAAAAGAGTGCAAGTTCCGGGATTTCATTTTAATTCCCCAAGTGTGATGCGGGAGCGGTGCCACGGAGCCCCGCAGTGCTCAATCACAATGCAAGACACGCACAGAGCCACGCTCGCTTTTGCAATGGGCCGCCTAATAATGATATCTGTTGAGGAGACGTGCGCACATCAGTCTCGCGCAGCGCTAGCTCGATGGCACCACTTTCTGTAAAGGCGCATTCAGCGATTTGAGCAGTCGGGCGATGCGACAAAATTGCATCAAAAAAATAAATAATTAGATGGTCACTTTGGCGTGCGCGATGAGCGAGTCCAACGCCTTCGTTGGCGAGTCGCTTCTCAAAAAGTCTCGCTCCGAACGCCGTTGATTGGCTCAGCCTCTCCGCGACTAAATCGCATCTCAAAAAGTCGGGTCAGCAAGCGACTGCTCAAATTCCGTCGCTTTTTGCCCGCGATGGTCGCTTTTGCGATGAAAGTTATCGCACGACTAGATCGCATCGCCGGTGTGAAAGCGCCTATATCGTCGAACCAGTCTCACGGCGCGTCCCGATATTGGCGTCTGTACCTACGCGCGAGTATAACATCCGGCACAATTTGCGTTTGCAAAGCCTGGTCCAGCCGCGTCAAAACACTCAGCCAACCTTTGGACTGGAGAAATCAAGAGACACCCAAAATAGGATAAAGTGGCCAGCCGAATAAAACTTGATTTCTATTTAATTAAAATGAAGACCACCCGCGTACATCAAATACCTCATCAGCCGAACTCCAAGGCAGCAAGCCTAGTTCTGGCACTTGTTTGGCAACTTTGGCCCGTAGCTGCCAGATGACAGCCGAACTATCGGGAAGCGAAGCCTAACTTTGGCACTTGTTTGGCGACTTTGGCCCGTAGCTGCCAGATGAGAGCCGAACTATCGGGAAGCGAAGCCTAACTTTGGCACTTGTTTGGCAACTTTGGCCCGTAGCTGCCAGATGACAGCCGAACTATCGGGAAGCGAAGCCTAACTTTGGCACTTGTTTGGCAGCTTTGGCCCGTAGCTGCCAGATGACAGCCGAACTATCGGGAAGCGAAGCCTAACTTTGGCACTCGTTTGGCGACTTGGGCCCAAATATGCCAGATGTCAACCGAACTACAAGGTAGTAAGCCTAACTCTGGCACATCTGTGGCAATTTTGGCCCGAAGGTGCCAGATGACAGCCGAACTATCAAAAAGTGAAGCCTAACTTTGGCATTACTTTGGCGATTTTGGCCCGAAAATGCCGAATATCTGCCGAACTACCGGGCAGTAAGCCTAAGTTTGGCACTTGTTTGGCGAATTAGGGCCAAAATACCCAGACTGTTGCCAAGGGAGGTCAGGTTTGGCTCTGCTTTGGCTTCTTCGGGCTTTTCAATGCCCTAAACTCCCAGACAAAAGCCAAGTTTTGGCCCAGAACTCGGTGCTACCTGGGAACACACCCCTTTTGCGAACGTAAAATTTTAAAGGCCTTGTCCCCCTCGCTAAGGGGACAAGGCACATGAATCCGGGGATGTGGATGAAATTTTACCTTAACATCACGACTCAATGCCCATCCCTGAATATTCGGCCACTACACTTTTAGAAAAAAAAATATTTTTTTTTATAAGACTCCGAGTCATCGAGCACCCTTACAAAAGCCTGAACCCAGCATACTCGTACCATTGCTTGTTTGCTCCGTGCTGCTCCTAAGTAACTCGGGCTGAATATTTTCTTTTTTTTTAAATGGAACCCACGTTTTAGATTCGGTTTCACTTGTTGAGGCAGGTGGATACTTTTGTAACGCTTTCTTCCTATGCGCTTCCGAGTCAACACATTTGCAATGGCCGACCCCCGGGCTTTAATTTTGCGCTCCTTGACGAATGCTGAAACTCATATAAACGGGCAATAGCTCACCTTGAAAATACTTGCTCTTGGTGGCCGAGAACAAACTCGTTTTACTTATTGGCAGCCATCTGCTGCTGAGAATAGCTGCAGATATCCGAAAGAACCCAGTCTTAGTGTAATACAGATGCTTTGGCCGGACAGAGACACAAAAGCCTGACACAAGACCACTATAAAGACAGGAAATAGAATGTCTGTGAGGAATGAAACACACAACTCATAGAGGCATCAATCACTCACCTTGAAAAAACACGCCATGAGCGGCAAAGAGCAAACTTCTGGCCTTGATTGGCTGGTGCTCGCCTCCAAGACCTGCATGTAGAAGAAAGAACCCGGTCTCAGTCAAACTTGGGTGTTTTTGCAGAAGAGAGACAACAAAATACTTATGCAAGAATGCACATAGGAAATGGCATTCAAGAGGAATGGAACGCAAAACTCATATAAGCGGGCAGTAGCTCACCTTGAAAATACTTGGTCTTGGTGGCCGAGAACAAACTCGTGTTCCTGATTGGCAGCCTATTGCTGCCGAGAATTGCTGCAGATATCCGAAAGAACCCAGTCTTAGTCTAATACAGATGCTTTGGCCGAACATAGACACAAAAACCTGACACAAGACCACTATAAAGACAGGAAATAGTGTGTCTGTGAGGAAAGAAACACAACTCAGATAGGCATCAATCACTCACCTTGAAAACACCTGCCATGAGCGGCAAAGAGCAAACTTTGGGCCTTGATTGGCTGGTGCTTGCCTCCACGACCTGCATGTATAAGAAAGAACCCGGTCTTAGTCGAACTTGGGTGTTTTTGCAGAAGAGAGACAACGAAATACTAATGCAAGACCACTACACATAGGAAATGGCATCCAAGAGGAATGGAACACAAAACTCATATAGGCGGGCAATACATCACCTTAAAAATACTTGCTCTTGGTGGCCGAGAACAAACTCGTGTTCCTGATTGGCAGCCATTTGCTGCGAACAATACCTGCACATATCCTAAAGAACCCAGTCTTAGTCTAACACAGCTGCTTTGGCTGGACAGAGACACAAAAGTCTGATACAAAGCACAAAAACAGGAAATAGTGTCTGCAAGAGATGAAAACAGACCCAGGTGGAGAGGCTCGTTCTGTTTCACCTTAGTCAAATAGTGTAGCTAATTTTGCTAAAACAATGCTTATTTGCTAAAAAAAGTATAATATATATTTTGCCTCATTTAGCAGAGTTTACTGCCAAGGGTACCTGCACGCCAGAACAAGTCACACTTAGTCACAGTTTTTTTTCTTCTTTTGATGAGCGACAACAGAATCCTAAACGGGGGATGAAACAAAATATGACCCCAGCAAGACAGGCTAGCTTGCCTTGATGCGAGCACAGTGCCTCGGCCGACAAATGAGGTTCTATTCTTGGTCACTTGTCATATTTGGTGGGAATAGTAAAGTAAATAAAAATAAGGAAATCTCTCTTGCAGCCGACAGCTGCAAACGAAATTCATATACCTCGATAAACAACCTGGAAATAAGATTGGGTTGTGGCCGAGTGGTTTAAGGTGTCAAATTTCAAACTTACAAACTGTGTAGTCCTGGTTTAAGTCGTCCTGGCATATATTTTTACACCTATTAAGTATATTTAAATTCCTTTTTTTCGATTTTTGAGGCTCTAGCACATAATTTATACGCTAATTCACCTTTAAAATTGTTTTAATTACACTCCGTGGCTTCCTATACTCTGTTTCACCTTATAATGTACCGCAGAAAAGGTCACAAGCACGAGCTCCTTGCTCTGGGGCAGATCTCGGCGGTACAAGCTCTCGTGCATTAAGGGCAGCTACCAACGCTATGAGCTCACACTTCTAGCCTCCGCTGCAGTACAACATAAGGTGAAACGGAGTATAGTGCTCGTAATAGATTCTCAGTAAGAACGGCTTTCAATTTTTTTTCTTGCTCTCGCTGCTGCTTGTTTCCTCACCCTTAAAATGCTGACAACTCGACATAAAAGTAATAAAGAATGTGTTTCAATTGTGATGAAGATCAGCATTTCCAAGTTGTACCCCTGCTTCATTCCCCGACCATGCCACCATACCATATCTGAGTACAGTGACGAATGGTCCCAAGTGCTGTGACGCGACCGTATATGGCCTTACGGTGTCGTGCGACTCATGCAGCACTTATGCTTCGTGATGAGCCAGTGAGCGAGGTGCGACCTGCTAGAGCTGTGCAGCCACAGCTTCACAGTCTGCAAAGGGTGGGAAGATGCCCCTCCCTTTGCAGAGCTTGCAATAGCTCACCAAGAAACTATTACAAGCACTAGGGAGCCACAGAGTGTGAATAAAAGCACTTCTGAATGTGAATTAGTGTGTACATTATGCGTCTATACAGAAAAAAAACAAATGTCTTCACGTGGGCTTGAACCTAGAGCTCCACTGCCCTTGATTTCAGTTCCCTAAGGCCTGCTTCAGACGGGGAACTTTTCCAGCAATTTTGAGGTGGCTGGCGGGCTGTTCCCTAGGTTTTCCCAGATCAACGCGAATTGCTGAGATCGGGTTCGGCTCGAAACGGACGAGCAACTAGAACAACTAGGAGAAGTGTGAAGCGGCAGCAGCCAATCAGGGACGCAATATTTTCATGTGACGCCCCTGTGGTGGTGATGATGACAGCTAAAAACTTGGCTCTGGTATGAAATGAATCGTTTTTGGAAATAAACTGTTTCAAAATAATGAGTTAGTATTCTCAGCGCCAATTAAAGATAAAAAAACATGTTTTTTTTATATAACTCTGCATCTACATAGTGCTAGAAAAATAAAATTTCATGATGATGATGGCAAGTCGTAGCAATTCGGTTGCTGCGTGTGAACGCGGGCGGCCCGTGTTGCGACATCAAGACATCAAGATGCTGGGTGAAATTTCCCCGTCTGAAGCGGGCCTTGTTAGCCCACTTCAGAAGGGACAATTTCAATTTCACCCAGCAACAAGGCCCGCATCAGACGAGGCAATTTCACCCAGCAACTTGACGTCGCAACACCAGCAACACGGGCGCCCGCGTTCACACGCAGAAACCGAATTGCTACGACTTGTCATCATCATCATGAAATTTTATTTTTCTTGCACCATTTAGATGCATACTATATCCAAAAAAACATGTTTTTATATCTTTAAATTGTGCTGAGAATACTAAATCATCTTTTTGAAACAGTTTAGTTCCAAAAACGATCCATTTCAAACCAGAACTAAGTTTTCAGTTGTCATCATCACCCCCACAGGGGTGTCGTGTGGAAATATCACATTCCTGATTGGCTCCTGCCGCTTCAAACGTCTCCGAATTGTCCAAATTGCTCGTCCGCTTTGAGCCGAACCCGATCTCAGCAATTCGTGTCGATCTAGGGAAAGCTAGGTAACATCCCGCCAGCAACCCCGAAATCGCTGGAAAGGTTGCCCCGTCTGAAGCGGACCTAAGACACCCTATTGTCTGGTACAAAGACCATTTAGGAACGTTAGGCTGTTTAAACATTGTAATTACCTTTTTACAAAAAAAAACAACAACAACAACAGAAAAACACATTTCAGAGGGAAAAGTTAAGGAAAGGGAATGTACCATTATGTTCACTGAAGTTCTGTGACAAGACTCGGGACTCGAACAGGAATGCTGTTATCCTTGGTGTGACCCCATGAGACTGTCTTGCTCCCTTTGCTGGGGTTTATCTGACTGAAGTACCTGTACGAAAAGTAGAAGAAACATATGTGCATAACACTCATTATTCACACGAAAATTTGTCAACATCCAAAATGACTCATGGAGAAAATTATGCGAGGAATATTTCGGCCACGTTGGCCGAGTCACTTCTCGTGGCCAATGTTTCATTGCAACTTCAACTGTAGTGAACAGTTATAGGGTATATTACAAACATAGCGCAGTTTGATACGAAACTACAACACACAAAACAGCACTCTAATACAGTATGTTGAGGTACCTCTTAACAAATTCCAGGGTTTCATGGTGCCTCCTTCACATACCTGATGTTGGACATGAAATATGTGCACCAAGGAGTGAGCAAACAGTGACTTCCAATTAGTCTCAAGCACCAGCGACATGTCGACAAGGAGTGCAATATGTAGAAAAGGTCGTCTAGAAGTGTGCAGCCAAGATGAAAAAGCAAGATATAACGATATCAGAATAAGATCACACAAAAAAGACTCGTTGTAGTCATCTACAATTTAGGCACGGTGATGAGTCGACCCACGTACAGCCGCGATTCACTTTGCGTTGATTGAGGCGAAACATGGTCAACGAAAAGATAAAAAACGCGTTTTTTTACACTATTTGCTTTGCGCAGTTGGGCGGCGTCACAAAAATCTGACTCACTCGCTAGCGTTTCTCAACTTCGTTCGGCGCTAGTCGGCACCACAGATAAGTGGTCGGTACGCATGGTCTAAGCGGGAGGAAAAAAGTATGAGCTCAGAGCCGAGCGTCGATCGTGACTTCCCTAAAGAAAAACTCCGGTAACACTTCGGCGACTCGTCTACTTCAAACAACGCTTCTTCGAACGAGCCCGCGAATCCAATGCGTCAACCGGTCGCGGCAGAAAGCACGCAGGAAGGAAGGGGGCTGGAGGCCGAGTATCCGAAAGAGGCGCGGCGCTGGTTTTTACGTCTATTTCGCACATGAGATAACAAGGTAGGAAATATAGCCGAGTGTGAACATTGGAGTACACGCAGTCGAAACGACGCCTGCAACAGAGCACAGCGGCACAGCTAGAGGCTTTCAACAGGGGACACGCGTTCAAATAAGCTGCGATTTCAAAACTTCATGTCTCCTTTCCGTCATTCGGTGTTTGCTTTGATCCGTGTACACCAAAGCACTCAATGCTGCAAGTAATAAAGTCGTGCATACGTACCTTTCGAAGCGATTGAAAGTGCGCTAATTTCGCTTGGTGCCCACGGCGTCGGTCGCGCCGTTGGTGCCGGTGGCGCCGACGCAACCGACGCCCCGCCAGCCCAGCCGCTGCGCAGTTCGCATGCTTGGCGGCTCTCTCGCCGGCTTGGCGGCTTGGCGGCTTGGCCAGGCTTGGCCTCGGCTACAGCGCAGGCTCGCGCCCCACGCGCCCTTCGAATAGAGGAACTGCATCCGGAACGCCAACGTTACTAAACTGGCGCGCGCGCGGGTTGACGATGGAATAATGCGAATCATGGAAACTCGTCTAGAAAAAACGAGACTAACGTATAGTTTGATGGCGCCAATGCACGTATTTTTCACGTCCTTTTTTATACAGTGTGTGAATTTCGCGAAACAGGCGACGAAGACTGGTGGGTGAAATGTGCTCGCATGTTGTCGTGGATTTTGTGAACGACGTAGGGTTACCAGAAAGGTGGGTAAATATCGATAAACGCGCGTAAGAACTACATGCACGTGACCTGTCAAACCTATTCACCTTCATTATTTTATCGTCCGAACTGACATTGTCGCGTATCGCGTTCGATTTGGGTCCCAACATCGATAGTTTCTTCTTGTATTGCGATGTTGTGTTGCAACATCGAATTGTATCGCGGTCCTATGGCATGCACGCCTTAAATTTCGGGGTGAAAGCAGATAGCTACTTGCTAAGCGCAAAAGTCAAACTCCCACCTGCTCGTGGTGCCCGCCGCAGGACTAGTGAACCTAAAGGGGGTTTATCGTTCGGCGATCAACTTTTGTTGCATTACAACAACCACAATAAACATTTGTTGGAAAACGACCACTCCAATAAGCACGTCGTTATTGGGCTTTTTCATTGAAAGGTAGGTCGCGGGTGTTCCAGCTAGTTATTCCGAATGGTTTGGTGGTTGTCTAGCATTTCAAGCGCGCGAGGGTGTGTGTACTGTGTGCCGTACCAACAGCTGTACATACTTGCACTGTCGATCAGTGTTAATGTTTTCGCAACGCAGAACGTTTGTGTTCCGTGTGTACCCCACCCAATATCTTTCTCTCGCGTATTGCCGTATGGTATGGTCGACGACCGATATTTATATATCGTGTGGCCGTACAGTATGTCCATGTCGGTCACCAATATGCACGCGATGTCGTATTCTTTTCCAATAACCGCGCATTATATCCGGGTATTGTGCTCCAATATCGTGTTGTATACCAATAACCGCAAGTTCTATCGGAATATTGTGCTCCCATATCGTGTTGTATACCAATAACCGCAAGTTATATCGGAATATTGTGCTCCAATATCCTGTTGTGTACCAATAACCACACATTATATTGGGATATTGTGCTCCGATAAGAATTCCCATCGTGCGTATTGAGTTAATCGGATAACAATAAGTTTTTATTGGTTTCCATCAACTTCATTGGAATACAATATTTCCAATAAGCCGAGTTCTTATTGGCCTTTTTCAATAGGGAAGCGAAAGAAGGTGAACATGTATCACTGTAATCCCATAAATCATTTTGTCGAGCATATGTTGTTCTCTTCTAAATGAGTACTAGGCATTATTCGGCCATGTGACGGGTAGGAGACATCTAATGGAACATTAGATGGAGCTGGGGGCAGAAAAACTCTTCCGCATTAGTTGCACTGGTTTTCTGCTAAACATGAACAGCTCATGCGGGAAGCAGTTAGAAATATTTAGCATCCTCAACTCATCACCCAAGAGGATGGAGACTTGGTCCCTCCGACGTTTATTGCAAAATGTACCGCAAACAAATTTTGCAATCTAGCGTAGATTATTGTCCACTCAACTCACTGATTATTACAAACGTTTTCACAATCCCTAATGTAGAGGCCAAAATTGGGCCTTTTTCTAGTGCTCACTTTAAGTCGGTTAAACAACGTATCATTAAATAACAGGAATCATCGTCTTTTACAACGTCCTGCCAACAGTTTTCAGAGGGCAGTTTTAGAACTCCGCATCAGAGGCTTGTTAAGGCTGGGCTTCCCGTCTACGTTCTTTGCTTCGTTTTGGAGAGGTTCCTTCTAAGGCTTGAAGGCCAGCAATCTGCCTCCAAGAAGAATGCCAGATTTGCAGTCATGCCTTACGCGCAGAATTCGACTCATCGGGTAAAGTCTTTTTGCATCAAGTTTCGACACAAACGTTGTGTTTTCCTGCCGTATGCGCCTCCAGCAACTCTACCAACAAGTTAACAATAACCGTATTCCCAGTTCCGTTTTCAGAGTCGCTGCATCGTTAAACATTACAATAAGTTCATGTCATGCAAAGAGACAAAGGTGTAACCCATTCACTTTACGTGCGGGAGGCAATACATAGGAAAAACTGGTAGGTGCAGAAATCACCGACTCCGGGAATATTACATTGAAATTTCGAAAGTCTCATCCCATTCCTATCATCCCATAGTCATGCACGCCCGTTCCTGCCACACTGCAAGCCTCACATTCAAGGGACGAGAATCTTGGCGGGCATAAGAGAAGATACGGCTGGAAGATCGTAAAGTCATTCGCCATGTACAGCACAAATAATATTTTTAATTTCTCATTGTTGTAGACGAAAACGAAGTTGAATTTCTCAAATCAGCGACGACTCTGTCGACCTTACTTGGCATTTTTCTTATTGTGTCTTTCCTCCTTCCTTTCTTGGTTGCTTTCCTCTTTCTTCAATTTACCCGCATTTAATAATTTGCTCGCTTTTAGAATTATTTTGTTTGATGCTTGTAGAAAGACTTGGTTGTGCCGCCTTCGCCTTACTTGTTCATCCTGTCTTTAGTCTTGATGAGTTAAAATTCGACCATCGGCCTACCATTGCATGTCGACCACTCAAAGAAAGTAAAAACAATCGGCATCCCAAAACTCTTTTTGAAGAACAAAACTTTCCTAACAACTTAACACTACGAAATGAATAAAAAACACAGCGGAATAAGCCTAGATAGCAGACGATTTGTGCATGCAAATGTCTACAGGCTTAAACAAATCCAATCACAGGAAACACAACGGGACGGCTGTACCGACAGAAGCTTCCATCCACGGTCGTGATTGCGTTTTCTTTCAGCATATACCTCACCCAGATTGAGGCTGACCCCAACACATGGACATTCCTCATGGTGGTGCCAAAAAATAAATGCGACGTACTTTAATAAGTCACTTTCATGACAGTGTTACGTCAGTACAAAGTTGTAAAAAGATAACGCATAAACAATTTGCTGGATTTCAACCTGTCCGAGAGTGAACCGTGATCTTGCGTTATGCTCGCGGCTGTCCTCAATGTAAAACTGCAAAACCACGCGGCGGCAAGCCCCTTGGTTTGATTCAGTCGGTTCAGAGTATTTTGTCTTGTTTGATTATTGCAAGTGATATCATAGCTGGTTTTCCACGCAGACCGCAAGGTAACAGAACAGATGCTTCATGGTGGTCACCGACTACTGTGGTTCGACATTCATTAAGATATCCATGAATATATGGAAAAAAAACTTTTGGGAACGTTTTACTCAGTGTAGCTATCCTTCTTGCCCACGCAGTAGGCACGTACACCTTATGTTTTAGGCGCTTGGTGAGTGGCGTCACCACGGACCGCGGCCACGTGGGTTTACGCCCCCATCAGAATAGACATTTGGGCGGGTTGGTAGGAGTTCATAGTGAAAAACAGCACGACTGGGACTGAGAGAAATAAAAGATATATACTGGACAGGCGCTGAGCAGCAGTTAAAAACTTATTAAAACAGAATCACGAAATTTGTGATGATGCTCGCGCAGGCACTGACACGACGGGATCTTCAAACATTTTTTTTTCTTTATCTCAAGCCCTCACCCTAAATCTAACAATACAATTCGCACTCCGTAAGGGTTAATCCTTTTGTTCTTACAACACAAGGAACAGCATACTCTCATTTAGCGATCCATTGCAAAGATTCCGGTTGCGAACCTCGTTTCAACGACAAAGCAGTGTTGTTTGAACACATGAACCATTTGGCATGGGGGATAATTGAAACCTACCACATTGTCCCGGCGCATAATGTAAATGTACTACTTGTCCCGGGGATAATTGAAACCAAACCACTGTTTGAATATCCTGTGTTTCTCGTGTTGACATATTTTCAGATTTGTATCTTTTGAAAAGGGAACTTGGGTTCGATCTTTTGGGCTCTTAATCTTCATGGCGTTCTCGTTGAATATGATTATAAACCTGGACTGTGCTTTGATTTTCATTTATGCGCCAGCCTATTCTGACCGGTTGGTTGTTCTGGGGCATCAAAGAAAAAAAAACGTTATTATTATCTTTGTTAATCAGTGTGCTGAGCTTTGGCAAATAAAAATTGACCCAATTTTGAGGAACTTGTTAAAGCGTGTTGTGTATCCTTTGGAAGTTTCGTCTGATGTGAACATTTTCAAGTCTTTACGAATGCCGAGTCTCTCTTCTTTGTTTATGCAAACTGTTGTGCTTCGCCATGTTCGGAACAATGAATTTAAATGTACCTATGTTGCCCGAAGAAACCATTGCACGTCTCGATTCGAAGTCCCACGTTGCGTTACACGATATGGAAAAAGAGTTCGTTCTTATTATGTGCCTTTTACCTTTAATAAATTACCTGATGATGTCTACGAGGCCACTTCCATTAGGAAATTAAAACAATTGCTGTCAGACAAGCCTCTTTTGGCTTGGATAGACCCATTTATGTGCAGTGTTCTTTTATGTATATGCAATAAAATTATTATTATTAATATTATTATAATAATTATTATTATAACAAATAAAACAACGCCGCGTGCGTAAGTCAGCCGTCTCTAAGACTTACGAGCAGTGAATTGTTCTTTTTTTTAATTTGGGTTAGCACGTAAGGTGAATAAATAAACGTTAGAAAATGACGTCGTGCGATTTCGTGTTTATTTTCTAACAAGACTTAAAAAAAATATGTATTTGAAGATTGTTTTCTGCCAGTGCTGCGAGAGCATCAGTGTCAATTTTGTGTTTCTGTTCTAATAAGAATCTAGTTTCTAGTCAGCGCTTCTCTAGTGTATATCTCTTCTTTGTACGAGGGGCGTTAATAAAGTTCGCATTATTGTCACGAAGGAATAGAGATTCAGCAAACAAACTCGAGTAGGAGTTGAGACTTTCTCTACTTGTTTGCCACCAAAAGTTACCCAGTTTTTCCAGCGGTGCACCACATGCCGGAAGCCATTGTTATAGAACTCCTCGTTTTGAGGGTTCAAGAATCGCTCCACTGCAGCAATCACTTGGTCGCCCTTCCTTAAAAAGCTTTCCTTTTATTTTGCCACACTGGAAGCGTCTGCGCCATTTAACCAAAGTGTCATAAACTGGGGCGTTGTCCCCGAACAACGCTCTCAGATTGGCATTAATATCCTTCGCATTGCTTCCCTTCAAATGACAAAAAACGGATCACTGCATGTGCTTGGCACCGACGGGCGGTGCTTTTTTGTTTCGACTCCCTAGCGGCGTTCCCAGCTACTCTAACATGCGATGTTTATACTGTGCGGAAACTAGAGGGACGCGCGCTCATGTTGATGCCTGTTTTGTTCTGTTTTTTTTTTTTTCATTTTTTTGTGCCGATAATACGAACTTTATGAACGCCCATGGTCCCTGTTGCCCTGTGTTTACTATTACTTGAAACACCCACCCGCAATGGGCACGTGCTTTAGTAGATGTTTGGGGAGTAGCACCAGCACGTTCCCCGAACCATCTGGGTTCACCCAATCACGCCTGGATGTGCGCGGCTTCGCCGCGAAAAGGGGTTCCTGGTCGTTGAGCTGAGCCCGGTGTTCGTTTGGACTCTAAAAGACACCCTGCGCGAGGCAATATACCACTTTGGCCCCTGCTTCCCATACACAGGTATCCTGGCTTTGCCTCATCAAAATGAATTAGTCAGTCGCCTTTCTCCACCTCTCTGCAACTCTCTTTGAACTTCTTTTCCTTCTCCTCTTCATTCTTAATTCCCCTTCTTTGGTGGCAAGGGCTAACTCTGGACAGTAACGGACTCTTTTCTAGGCCCACATTTTGTTAGAGTTTTTGTTACCACTGGTAGCGTACTTGCGTCAGTAAGAACAATCTTGCTATTGCGCATCACCTATCCCCTTGCTGGCCTCGGTGGTGGGCGGTGCGCCACAGATTCCAACAACGTTTGCCTTCTTACAATAGCCTCCTCTTCAAAACCCAACACTCTGTGGCACCTCTAAAAGGGGTTGCGCGGTCCTTACTTTAAAAAAAAAACATTTTAACGATAAATGTTTCTAAGATTCTTTGTCCCTCAAGCCCCAAATGAAGAAAGGCCACCATCTATAAGCTCACATCATTCCTTGCGTCTAAATGCTTTAAACCCATCGCTGGCAGAGCTTTCATGGTGAAAGAAAAACTTCCTCGTAATCTCGTAGAAGCCGAATCGGAGGTTAAACCCATAACTTTCTAAAACGGAGATGTCTAGGTGAACACCGGTATAAGTGTCAGCCAACATCGAAAACTGAATAATGCCTGAGGTGTTATCATGAGGCTCATTTCACAGACTGCAATGAGGATGAAATCTCGGCTGGACTCCGGAAACAAACTGTAATGGCCGTCAAGCGGATAAACATCCGTAAAGTCGGGCAGGAGCAGCCAACCAGGCATATGATCCTGACCTTTGAGCTGCATACGCTTCCTACGACCGTTAAAGTTGGTTACCGTCACTGTCAAGCCCGATACTTTATTCCAAACCCGCAAGGATGCTTCGATATCTGCGCTTCAGGCATGGGTTGCGGAACTGTCGGAGCCCTGAAACCAGCCCGAAGTTTAGCAGCACTTATCATGTTGCTGACATTTCTGAGAATACACTGAATTGTGTCAATTGTCAAGGCAACCATGCTATGCTTGCAATACCGGTAAAGTCCACTAAGCTATCCAACTGGTCTAAGCTGTGGTGGAATGAGTGCTGCAAAGAGTCCAAAAAGAAATAAAATAAAGCATGGAGCATATTTATTATTTATCCAACTTCATGCAACCTTATTTTGTTCAAGAAAATGAAAGCGTCTGCACGATTTGTCCACAGGCATTCAAAAATACATTATAACCCTAGAGCGAGGGTACAAAAAGGGACGGACAGACACAAAACTCCAAACCGATCTAAAAAGTTATTTTTCAAACATCCTTAAATAGGCCCACAACCATCAACGAGACACTCTGTGCCTGAGGTCACGCAACCGTGGCAGATAAGAACCAAAGTACAAAGTACAAAACCTCGTCTACCGATAAGAAGTCACAAGTTTCTAGGACACAAGGAAGCCCTGAAAGAAACAACGCACTATCTAAAGGCAAGCAACCAACACAAAAAAAAACAAAATAAGCACTTCAACCGCACCCCTCCTTCCCGGCCGGCTGGCCGACCTGAGAACGAAAAACATTAAAAAAGACGTTAAAAGACAGTTCCTCGAGAAACCATTGAAGAGC
>JABSTQ010005811.1:0-59021 GCA_013358835.2 Ixodes persulcatus
AGTCTCGCCGCACACGCAAGAGGGAAAAAGTATTTGGGAGGGAACTTGCGGACACTCTCGCTTCTTAGCAGACAAACCTCGGCGCCTCGGGAGACCTCGCCAGCGAGTCCCTTGACTTCCCCCCTTGATGCACGTCTGCTAGTTGTTCGACAAAAACAACGTACCGCTCGAGTTATTTCGTCTCCCCTCTCTGAAAGGCGAAGTCGAGCTCGCTCGTAAAGACCTGCACTTCCGAAAGTCGCAGGAAGGTAAGACAGACGCAGACGACGTTGCGAGCAGACGACGTTGCAAAAGAGCAGACGACGCTCAGATAGAGGGGTCGCGATCAGCCAATCAGGGCTCGGCGTTCTGACGTCACCGCTACCTCCTTTCTCATGCGCAGAAGACGAAAATGAGCCCACTTGCGAGGCGTATAGGATCTCTGCAGGACCCACACAGCTCCCGTAGACCCACACAGACTGTGCGGGGACCCATTGGGACCTATACACCCACACAAACCCTGTGGGGACCCGCACACCCAAACAAACTGTGCGGGGACCCATAGGAACCGGAACACCCACAGAGTTTCTGTGGGACCCACACGGTTTCATAACCCCATGGTCTGCGGGTATTTTGAGCGGGGGGCGTTTGCAGCCTCGGAAAGCAGGCGAATTCTTTTAGCACGCTCGAAACCTGGAAATGGCGCGCGCCGGCCTGAAGCTCGGCTTGCGCCCGAGCGAAAAAAAAGCATCCAGCGCGAGATCGTAATTTGACTGCTGCAACAGCGGGCCTGCTCTCGCAATGCTCGATGTTCGTACAGCCACCTGTTCGCGCGTTACCTTCGCTGAGTCTTGAATAGACCATTTGCTATATTACCCAAGCATCAAGGAGAATGCAGGGATTGGTGTTCCACGCGCCACACGCGCACGCCTTCCCCGTATAAAAAATTCGAAGTAAATAACCAAAATAAAGCGTTGACGAACGCGCGTGCAAGATACTTTTTTTTTTAGGGTTTTGCTTTAGAAAATTTACTACTGCTGAGGCCAGCACGTGCGGCGCGTGGAACACCGATCCTTGCATTCTCCTTGATGCTTGGGTAATATAGCAATAGGTCTATTGAGGCGAAAGGGAGTCAAGAAGTATATTCTTTCACGCGGTCGCGTCCTCTGCGAGAGAGATTCGAGCTGAATAAGTAAATTGAAGCAACAAAGAACGCCAAAGTTTTAAAATTCTGTCAAAAGTATCGCTCGGCAACGTCGGATGTTTACGTAAAAAAAATGTTTATTGTTGTTGCAGTATCAGCGAACATCAGCTCAATCAAAATATAAATATAATTACTTGCATTACGCGGACAATTGTAAATCGATGAACCGGCGCTCCCGGCTTTCCCGAAACAGGCTGCTACTGCTGAAACTGGCGTGCCCATGCCCCCGACCTGTACGTTCAGTATTAAACGGGCTCCGGAGAGCCGTTTGATTAAACCGGTACAGCTTGCCGGTCACCGGTCACCCGTTTGTGCAACATGGCCACCGGTTTGAGCAAACGTGCGACAACTTTGCCCAAACGAGTGACCCATTTGCCCAGACAACTGACCCGTTTGCCAAAGAAGTGACCTGTTTGCCCAAATAGGTGACCGTTATGGCTCATACGGGGGACCCCTTTGAGCCATACGGGCGACCCCTTTGACAAACTGGAGGTCGGTATGGCTAAACTGTTAACGGTAGGAACCCGTTTACTTTCATACAGGCACCAAATGGTTTTTTTTTCAGTAGGGCGATCCGATACAAACCACTTCCGGCCATTTCGTACACACATCGACAAGGCACAATGCATATTTGTGCCCCCTCGACGACGCAGGATCTTACGGTCCAACACAAACCAATACTACGGTCTGGAATGGAGCATCAGGTCTTACCGGCGGTGTAATAGGTACCCGGTCGAGGATCCTAGACCTCGCGGTCACCTGGCAGTAATGGTACTCGTTTTAGCATTGACTAATATGATCCTGCATCTTCAGTCAGTAATATGGATTCTTAATTCGCGGCTCCATTTTCTTTTTACTGAAGTGCCCGCCAACTGAGTTATCCTGGGCTACCTCTAACACTGTTTTAGGCTACCTACCTTCGGGGAAAACTAACTGTTTCACAATTCTGCCAATGATCTTTTTTTTTGTGGAACAGCATTCCATCAACCACTTGCAGTGACGGGTTCTGGTTTCGGGCGCCGTGGGACCGGGGAAAGCAGCGAGCCAGTCTTGGGGGGGAAGCGCTTTATTTGGCTTGGTCAAAGTGTTGCATCAATGTGCTCCAGCACCGGACTGCCAGTCTCGTTTCTCATTTCTTCCGTCATCAACTGACCCTTTTGGGCCCACCAATCAGCGCTTTACACAAAGCTCACGTGAGCTTTGTGTAAAGCGCTGATCTTTTTTTTTATTACCCAATGTATATTGGGTAATAAAAAAGACAATCACGAAATTTGATAACTTAGAGGTGACAGCGTTTAAACTGCTGCCTCGTGCATGCCTGATGCATGAGACAACCTCCCCCTCACCCCAACACACACACACACACAAATAAGGAAAAAAGAAAAAAAAAGGTTAGGTGACAGCCGAACGAACATGCAGTCAAACCAAACTATTACACTGCTTTGGCAATTTAGGGCCTATACACCCCGACTCTGGCCAAACAATATCAAGTTACCCAAAAAGCGGAGTTCTTTGGGTCAAAATTTGGTTTTGTCGGGGTAAAGGTAGAGCCAAACTTGATCTTCTTTGGCCAGAGTCTGGTGGGGTATCATAAAGTTCGTCAAAAAAATGCCAAAGTTAAGCTTCACTGCGAGTAGTTTGACCTTCACCTGGCGTCTCTGGGCCTAAATCACCAAACAAGTGCCAGAGCTAGGCTTCACTTTTTGTTTTGTTATCCTATGACAACTTGGGGTCTGGATTGCCAAAAGCGCCAGATTTATGCTTCGCCGCTGGCATACGTTTGGCGTCCATCTGGCATCTTTTGGTCAAGTCTAGCACTTTGGCAATTATGTGGCGTGCAAGAGAACGACTACAGAAAAGTAAAAGAAAAGTACACTGGCACTAACTTTCATGAAGCAAAGCCGCATTAGACTCAGCCTGTGTTGTTTGATAACACGTTACAAGTAACGGCGTTACCCGTAACGCGTTATTTTTTTCGATATCGTCGTTACCTTCTTGTTACTTTTTAAACCAGTAACATGTAACGTACTTACCTTACCTATTTATAGTACCTGGTAGCTTAGTTGCATTACTCGTTACTCCTTCTTCCCAAGACCTATAAAAATACTCTTACGTTTTCTTGTTTTTAGGCGCCAAGCCATATGAATATTGTTACGAATGAAGGGAACGAAAAGATAAACAGTGAACTGAAAAAAAGTTTTCATCGGCGAACTTGTGCCAAAAAAAAATAAAGAACGAGAGTTGAGAAAGCAAAAAAGCGTTCGGCGATTTTGCGGCGTAACAGCAAGCGAGAGCGAGACTGACTCAACAAGGTTCCGCGCAGCTCCTTATCTAGTGTGCGTGACTATCTTGAAAATTCGGCAAAGAAGTTTCGAGTCGCAAGCTCGGGGCGAGAATGAACAGGTACTTTCGAGAACAAGAAACTAGGATGAAATGATAAATGTTGCACCCTGATTAAGGAAAAACGCTAGTCTTCTAGAATTTCGTAACCGAGTGTTGGCTTGTTCGGCCCTGCGCGCGGCAATATAAGAGTTTTTATGTTTCTATTGCTTTTTTGTTTTGTTGTGAGTATTTAGGTGAAACCATAAAAAAAGATTATCTACATTTTGTACATGGATATTATGTTCCTTGAAGTATGGCGCTTAGGCATATCTGTACCGTCAAAACAGTAAAACGAGTTAATTCATAGTTATTAAAGTAACGCAGACGTCACGTGGGTTACTTTTTTATTGGTAACGGTAACGCGTTCCTTTTATCTGCAAGTAATGTATTTCGTTACTTTTTTTCGGTAACGCTTGCAACAATGGGGTCAGGTTAGGTCCCTAGAATTACCAAACTAGTGCCAGGTTAGCCGTGTCTCTGGCCTGATGCCTGAATAGGTTATACCCTGGTTTTTAGGGGGTTTCCAGGACCCTAAGTTTGTAAACAAAAGCCAAAATTTTGGACCAAAGTTCTGTGCTACATGGGCTGTTTCGAGCGCCAGAGGATGTGAAGGTTCCATCAGGTAAAAAAGTAAACAGCTATAGGTTCCTTCCACCGCTTATAAGTTTCGAACGTAGATAAGAACGCTAAGGTACCAAAACGGGAAGCTCTCGATATGAATGCTACCAGCTATTCAAAGCGCATCAAAATGAATTCAACACCCACCGGCAACAAGAAGAGTCAGTGAAAAACTCCGGAAGAAAATATTTTCTGGAGTTAAAATAGTCAACAGTGAAGCTCTAGAAACGCTATTTTCTTAAAGATCCGTTATAGAGTTAACTATTTGAGTTTCTTAAAAGTGTCAAGTTCAATTCCGCGAACGTGCTAGACGGCTGGCGTACATTCTCGGTATCCTTTGATCCTCTTGATGGGAACTGAGACCAGACGACGACGGCAACGCACAGTCTTCTGGAGCCGAGTGCGCGAGTGGCGTTTTTCGGGATGCGCCATCATGAAGTAAAGACGTTTATTGTCCTGGCTCTTCAGTTCTTAGTAGAACATATCGCCACACCGGCGATTCGGTAGTGCTTTACTACATTGGCGACGAGGAACACGGACACCCACGCTGGAAACGGTCCCCTGATCGGCGGGTCACCACCGGTCAGCTCAGCAAGGATGGCGTACAACGTTCCGCCCTTCAAGGAGGCTTCAGACAGGTGGGACTCTTATTTCATTAGAGTCGAAGCCTACTTCGAGTGGAATAAGATCACGTCGGCGCCTCAGAAGCGTGCGCTTCTAGTCTCTGCGTTAGGAGCCAAAGCTATTCGTGTGTTGTCAGCAAGTTGCGCGCCATTACAAGTATCCGAGCTGAGCTACGACGAAACTGTCAAGCACCTTGATAACTACTTCACGCCGAAGCCTAATGAGATAGCGGAGAGCTTCCGTTTCTTCAGTCGCCAACAAGGAGAAAACGAGACAGTTAACGATTTCCTGGTGGAGCTGCGGCGCATCGCGGATAAGTGTAACTTTGGGTCGATGCTCGACCGCATGCTACGGGACCGGCTAGTTTGTGGGCTGCGTAACGAGAAGCTACAGCAGACTCCCTTGGCACGCCGGGACCTGACGCTGGAGTCGGCGGTGGACATGGCAGTTTCTGCAGAAGCAGCGACAAAAGATGCCACACAAATGGTGAAGCCAGATGGAGAACTAAGAAGATAACAGCGAGAGGGAGCAAGACCTCTCAAACCCGAACTCCTGGCAAGATCCAAGAGAAGGTGATAGCATCGGAGGCCTGCTACCGCTGCGGGAGAACTGCACACCTCCCCAAAGACTGCGGGTTTCGGAAGAAGACTTGATTTCGCTGTGAGAAGATTGGGCATGTTGCCCAGCGCTGCACTTCACGCGAGACTAAATCGCGTGCAGGGGCCAACGCCTTTGCTGGAACAGAATCTGATGACGACTGCGGTATTGGCAGCCTTTTTCCACGACGGCACCGAGAGGACACGTTGAACCTGATTGCGCCGGTCCGACGGTTGTTCACGTGGGGGGGTGTTGACCTACTTATCGAACTGGACACCGGCTCCCCGGTCTGCGTCATTCCGAAAAGAGTATATGAAGAAATCAAAGCAAGGTGGCCTCGGTTGCAAGAAACCACGCTAAGTCTGTCATGTTACCTCGGTAGGGTGCCATCATCGGGAAGTTGAGCTTCACGGTCAGTTATGAAGGACGTCAAGTAGAAGCCGAGTTAACGGTTTTGGGATGCAACGGACCAAGTCTGGTTGGCCGCGACGTGATTCGAGCCTTCAGCCTTCTTCTAACTCAACTGTTGTCCTTGAAGACTGAACAACATGTAGACTTGGATCAGGTATTGGCAGAATACCAAGACCTTTTCAACCGGGTTTGGGTCTAATCAAAGGACCGGAAGTACATACCCAGGAGCAACACCAAAGTTCTGGAAGGCCAGACCTGTGGCGTACGGGCTACGACAGAAGGTTACCGACGAGATCGACCGCCTGGTGGAGAACGGTATCCTCTCTCCTGTTACCCATTCTGAATGGGCAACCCCAGTCGTGCCGGTCGTAAAGAAAAACGGCTGCATCAGGCTCTGCGGGGATTTTAAACTCACCTTGAACAAGGCTTGTCCGACGGAGCAGTACCCGTTACCACTGATTGAGGACATTTTCGCATCACTGAATGGTAGTGACATTTTCAGTACGCTGGACCTTCGGGAAGCCTATAACCAAATTTCATTAGACGAGGAGTCCAAGAGGTTGTTGGTGATCAACACGCACAAGGGCCCATATTGCTACAACCGGCTACCTTTTGGTGTTGCATCGGCCCCTTCAATATTCTAGAGGAGAATGGAGGCCTTGTTACAAGGCATTTATGGAGTTCAAGTGTACCTTGATGATATCCTGCTAGCGGAAAAGAACGGGGACAACGGTGAAGGGCTACGTCAGGTACTGCAAGTGCTCCGTGATAATGGAGTCAAGCTGAACAAGGAGAAATGTTGCTTCCGGAAAGCAGAAGTTATCTACCTCGGACACAGGATTGACGCAAAAGGGCTGCATCCAACCGGCAAGAACCTGGTGGCCCTCCAGCATGCCGGAGCACCAACGAACGTCAGCGAGCTTCGCTCGTTCCTGGGCCTCATAACTTATTACAACCGATTTGTGCAAAACATGGCAAGATTGTTGTCCCCCTTGTACACACTGTTAACAAAGGGAGTAAAATGGCATTGGGGGAACGATGAAGACAGGGCGTTTCAACGAGCAAAAACGATCCTGAGTGAGTCCAACATGTTAGCTCACTATGACCCTACGAAGCCCTTGCTTCTCGAATGTGACGCTTCACCACATGGAATTGGCGCCGTCCTTTCCCACCGTTGTGGAAGCGAAGTGAAGCCTGTCGGTTTTCGTTCTCGGACACTGACGAGTGCTGAGAAGAACTACTCCCAACTGGAACGAGAAGCCTTGGCATTGGTGTTCGCTGTCACGAAGTTTAGGGACTACTTGTTGGGTAGTAGTTCACTCTGGTTACAGATCACAAGCCCTTGGTAGGTCTCTTTCATCATGACAAGGCCGTGCCGTACGATGGCTGCGGCTAGAATTCAACAGGTGGGCCATCATCCTGGGTGGATACAGCTATCGCATCGAGTACCGGCCAGGGACAAGTAACGCCAATGCCGATGCCATGAGTAGACTTCCCCTTCAAGCGGATTCGCAGGAACTACAAGAGGAGGATCTTCCTGAAATAATTGCTTCCTTGGAGGAGCTGGACAGCGGCTTGGTGTCAGCGAAACAGATGGCACAGATGACAGCGGAAGACAAGACGTTGCGTAGCGTCATCAGTTATGTCCAGCGCGTATGGCCGCGGAAGCTATTGATGGAGCAAGAGGGGCTTCGACCTTTCTGGAGCAGAAAGACGAGCTTTCGGTGCATCACAGCTTGCTGTACTGGGGAAACCGAGTCGTCGTTCCAGAAAAAAGATCGCGAACGCTGTCCTCAAGCTCCTCCACGAGACCCACCAAGGTGCGTTGGCCATGAAGACTGTTGCTCGCTCAAAGTTCTGGTGGCCCTCATTGGACTCGGCTATCGTAGACCTTACCCAGAGATGTGAGACATGTACTTCAAGCGGCTTCTATGCCAGCAGCACAGAGACCTGTCGACTGGCCTGGTGACAGGTGAACCCTGGTCGAGGTTACACTTGGATTATGCCGGGCCCGTCGACGGAAAGGTGATCCTGATTGTCATCGACGCATACTCGAAGTGGATTGAAGCTACAGCTACCAATTCATGCTACTTCGGATTCCACAATCCGACAACTTCGAGAGCTGTTCAGCCGCTTCGGAATCCCACGGACTGTCGTCACGGATAATGGCACACCATTTACAAGTGAAGAGTTTTCTCAGTTTCCTAAAGAGGAACCACGTGGAGCACTACCGCACGGCCGCCTATCATCCACAATCGAACGGCCTTGCCGAACGAGCCGTACGTACAGGTTAAGGATGCCTTGAGGAAGACAAGCGGGTCCACACTGGACAACAAGTTGTGCCGACTGCTTCTCAATTATCGGCGCACGCCTGTGGCTTCGGGCAAGTCTCCATCCCAGTTACGTTTGGGATACCAGATCCGGTCACGTTTGGACACGTGCTTTCCGGACAAGAGGTCAGAGCTGACTGCACAGGGCGGGAGTCTGCCCACTCCGCCATTTTGTAAACCGGGCAGAAAGATATTCTTCCGAAACTTTGATAATGGCCCAAAGTGGCTGCCGGGAATCGTCAAGAGCGCGGAAGGCTCACGCATGGTGACGATACAAGCCAATTCGGACCCTGGTGCGTCGCCACCTTGACCAAGTGCGCCAGCGGCGCACAGAAGACCCACTTGGGTATCCCGACTGGACTGACCCAGAGGCGCCACTCACACCTACAACATCAGAGGGCAAGGTTACCTGCGACGGAGCTTTAGCTGAACGAGCGCTGGACCTGTTACCGGGCCAGAATCCCACTGATTCAAGACCCGCAAACCCAAGTCCATCTAAAAGTCCCTCAACAAACCAGAACCAGCCCCTCTCAACTCCTGTGCCACTTCCACGGCGCTCGACTCGAGATAGAAAAAAGGTTCAGCCCTTCCAGTCTTCTTTTTAAGGGGGAAGATATGATGGGAACTGAGACCAGACGACGACGACAACGCACACTCTTCCGGAGCCGAGTGCGCGAGCGGCGTTGTTCGGAATCCGCCATCATGAAGTAAAGACGTTGATTGTCCTGGCTCTTCAGTTCTTAGGGCCGGTTGCACCAACGCCGCTTAGCGCAAAGCGGAGCTTAGCCGGGAACCTTAGCTAAGTTTTGGTTTCGTTCGGTTGCACCAAAATCGCTTATCGCTAAACCTAGCACTAAACTACGCTTATCGTAAGCGCTCAACATTGGGCGCTTTGCTTTTGGTTGTTTCTTAATCCTGGATTTAAAACATGGCGGCTGGTTTGTGGCGGTCGACGCGGTGGACGAAATTGGTTGTACAAAGTGTTTTGGGCTACAACAGCGTGAAAGTCTCGACAGAATGGCCTTCGATTGTGACAAGGATGCAAAATATTGTCGCATGAAGTGTTTATCGACCCCTGTTTTCAAGCTGGATCTCCACTCTCAGTGCGTGTTAGCCCTAACCGAGATACGTACGGGACGTACGGAGCTGTGGGGCTCACGTCTGTCTTCACGTTGGTTATTCTGTCAACGAGTTTATTCGTATGTATACCTTACTGATTTTTGTGTAACTGTAACGTATTGTTATATACCAGCTTGTTTATTTCTACTTGCAACGCATATCCTTCAATCCGATGAGCATGTTGAATAGTGGCAGTACATCTCGGCGATCAGCTGATTGTCGATCCTTCTGCTGTTTGAATCCGATTGCGGCGCTTTTACTATAAAACAGCGAAACGTAAATTTCTTTTATTTTCTGAGTTTTGAGACAATCTTCAGTGAATTTTTCTTGTCTCGCGAGTAGAATCTTGGCTTCAGAAAACTGTATCGTTTTATGTTTTTCCATAAGGTTGTAAACGGAAGTGTTGATTCATCGCTTTTGTTAAGTACTGTTTGTTTTCATGTTCCCTTGCGGTCAAGTCGGTTTCAGAGCCCGTTCTACCCCCGGACTTTATATGATACGTCTCCCTTAACAAGAATGCAGCTGGAATTTAACAGGCTTGACCAATCTGCTATAGACATTTTTAGTGACGTGACAACTTTTCGACGTACACTGGAGTCAATCATTTGTTTATAATGTTGAATCTATGTGGCTGTCTGCGTTTAATTTCCAATGACGAACTGTGTACCACTATTTAGGCTATGTGCTGTTTGTGGACACAACAAAATAAAGATTATTAAAAATAAAGATTATTATTATAACCGCAACTTTTCTGGTGATAGCGCTTTTTAGGAATGTTTTGCTTTATATATTTCATTCGTGGCGACGACAACTTCTATTCGACGATTTCCGGGCATTTTCGCAGCTGCCGTGGCGAGTTCGTCACTGTTTTGAACTTCATCGGTCTCAGGCATGACTTGATTTTAGTAGTCATCTTACCTGCCTACTTATTCTCGATGATGTTTTGTCTTCAGCGATGTAGCGAGTAGAGCGTCCTTCTCGCGTTCGGTGAAATTTGGGGCCCCCAATGGCTCCTTTATCTCAAAATGTGAGCACGAAAACTATTGTCACTGTCAAAATATTCTGTTATCAACCGATAATAAACACACAATCACAGATGTAAAGAGGATTTGTGTTTATTTAAAGCGTTGACTCCTGTTTTGAAAGTTAAGCGAAAAAAATGATTGAACTGGGAGACCTTTAATTCGTTACTCACCGAAGAAATACAGCGAAAAGCAGACGTCGACGACGGCTACTACAGCAGGTGTTTTGTTTACATCACTAGATTCCTCTCCGCCAATCGTATTCGTCCCTCTGAGCGTTCCCTCGTTCGCTCTGTTTGTCCCTACATTCCCTAGGCAAATCCAGCGTTTAGCGAGGGGCGCGTTTGTAAAGCCGGGTTGACGTTGGTGCAACCGGAATTTAAACCCGTGCTTACCCGAGCTCGGTTTAGGGCGCTAAGTCGACTTAGGAAAGAGCCGCTTTGGGTTAAGGTAAGCGACGTTGGTGCAACCGGCCCTTAGTAGAACAGATCGCCACACCGGCGATTCGGTAGTACTTTACTACAGTGACATACTGAGCCCTCGGCTCAGCGAAACTTCCTTTGACTTCCTTACTCTCAAAACTCTGGCTGACTGCCCGGTTGCACTGATCGGGTTAGTATGCCGCTGTATTCATGTTCGTATGTGCCATGTATGTGTACGCGCTCAATGTATGTTCAGGTGATGCTTGTTGTATGCGTAATGTGTCTACATGTGTGTATAATAAGGTTCCCGAAGATCCCGAAACGCAATGGTGGCGTGGGGAAATAAAAATATTTTTTTAGAACATGAATTTGGCGGTACCTAGCGCCACCTACCCTCGCTACTTGCGATTACACTGCTTGACCCTGCCATCTGGTAGCAAGCGATTGAACCTTCTTTCAAGCTACGCGATAAACAGCGGTTTCGAGTTTGTTCTTTTCAGAGCGTCTTTTGGTTTGGCGGATTTGTTTGACATTTTTCCATGGTGTGCGGTTGACGAAGGAATTGTGCCTCAAGGAACAGCAAAGGCAAGACGTAAAGTGCGCGAAGTAACTGGGTATCGGTTGTCCCCGTTTAACATCGCAGTGCTGACGACAAGAAGACTGAGTAACTGGTCTTGAAACGCAAGTTTCTGTGCCTGCGGGGGGAATCTCGCTTCCAAAATAAACAGAGTTCGCGGAAAGCTCTTGTTACGCTTTTTTTGCTGCTCCTCTCGTCCCGAACACGTCAAAGCGTCCTCATAAAGCCTCATTGAGCTCAATTTGCTCGATTCGGGGACGCCATAATGAGATGCAGGTGACGGAGGAACTTTGCTCCACTGCTGGAGGGACGAAAGTTTCTCCCTTTCTAAAGAGACATAGGTTACAAGCCCGTTCCTTCTCTTGGGGAGGTATATATCCTTTTTTTTCTAAGAGTGCGCCCTCCACAAACTAATAATTATAACCAGAGCTCAGTGATCTTACATCCCCACGCGCTCTCATTTCCTCCTCTTTTTTAGTTTCTTAGCGTTTATTAACCAGCTCACCTGCCTAGTAATGTTATCTTCAATTCTCTTTTATTTCGTCAATGTTTTCCACATTTACATAAATTCAACTTAAGTGCGTCGATTTGAATCATTCTCCGAATTAAGCGAATGCGCCAACACTCACATTAATACACAGCAAGTCCTATGCTAAGATGGCACTGTGCCGTGTTACATGTCAAAGTTAAAGCTGCATTTCCGTCACGAGCCGACCCATGTAATTACATTTTCCGGCAGGTGTTTCGCATGCAAAGGCCTTTCTGTCGAGCAAAAATATCTTAACTGCTGTCTTCTATGCTCTGCAAGAAGTTACAGGATGCAAGAAAGCTAGGTTCTGGGCCGCGCCACTTCGGAACAGAGTAAACAAGACTCCACCGACATGGAGAGCAAGATATTTTCCCAACCGCTCTCAAGACACCACCGCTACTTCAATCATGGCCGGACCACAAGGGCGAGAGGTTCCGGTACAAGCAAGAGCAGCCATGATGTAGAAACTGCTCGTTCTACGGTACCAGCACTTGGAGCTCCCGACGCCGTTCCTGCCTACTACGAAGCCTTTAGGAACTACCTCTAATGCGCAAGTCGTTATTTGGAAGGCCACGCTGGAGGCCGCCTTTACCGAGCAGCTCGACCATGTTCAGCTCAGCTAATTCACGATGGCAATGAAAGTTAGCGTTTTTTTCTTGAGAGAAGATTGCGGAGGGGCAACCGAGATTGTGCCCGTTTTTGGCGCCATCAACAAGACAACAAGATTGGCCGCCACCATGTTCTGAGCATCCGCTCCTGCAGGAGCTCCTTCCCCTAATCCTCCCCGTCTCATGATGCGGTGCGACCTTCTTTTACATGGGCTGCTCCATCTAGCGGTTTGAAAGAGATGCGCTTCCTTGGTACATTGTGCCATTAACATGACGGCGTTGGATGCAACAACTGAGTCGATCCAACCAAGCCGCATTAATGTAAATGTGGTTATTAGGCAGCTCTGGAATGCACATGCTAAAGCTTTGCGTACACGAAGGATAGCAACGTCGCCACTGAGCATGTGCCGAACGCTAACTACGTTTTCGGCTTGGCGTACACTACTTTAGCGTACGCTATTTTTCAGAAATGGCGTGCGTACGCAGAGTATTTGCGCCCCTCCAAAGAGGATTCGCGATAATAAGTTGGATAAAGCCCTGGCGAGCAGAGTTAAAAAATGGCGTTTCCCAGGTTCGCCGCTGCAGTAGACGTCGTGACCGCGACGTCGGCTGCATCTTCTCGACTGCGATCTTCAACGCAGGACGACATTTCTCTTCTTTGGCAGGTGCACGTCGAAACGTTTAAGAGGACCCAGCAAGGTGGGCAA
Source organism: Ixodes persulcatus (assembly GCA_013358835.2). Lineage (NCBI taxonomy): Eukaryota > Metazoa > Arthropoda > Arachnida > Ixodida > Ixodidae > Ixodes > Ixodes persulcatus. The sequence goes on from JABSTQ010005811.1 coordinate 13,130, forward strand.
TGATCGCTTGCAACTTGCTGCTTGCGATGTGCGAACGTTTCTCGGCGAAGTTCAGTGCACGAGACCTCTCTTGCCGAGGCGCCGTAAGCGGACACAATCGGTCGACCGCTCCTGTTGCATGTTCACATTTAAAGAAATATAAAATGTTACTCTGAACCCATAAACTTGTTTATTTTGTCAAGTTATAACATTTCGTGTGTGAAATAAAAGGTGTTACTGTATCTTTGTGGCACTGCGAGCGCGAGATGCTTGAGCTTTTCTGTCCCAGTGGAGAAATGCTATTCTAAAACACTTGAAGAGACTTGCAGCGACAACATTGCCTTCCCCGTAACCCGCTCCCCCGAGCCACGAAGGAGGCTGGCACGCGCCGGGGATACTCGAGACCAGCTCGGGGGGCCCGGATGCGGGCCAGACGGCCAGACCTCCGTGAGGGTAGACTAAACACCTCAAGTCGCCCCCACGAGAGAGGAGAGAAGAGAAGAGGGCAGACGCCTTACGAGCAGCGCCCGGTTAGGACGCATGAACATTTCTCGCAGTTTTAATCTCGCATTCTTGTGTAGTTCTTCAGAAAAATAAAGCGTGTTCAGTAGAACATCAACTGTATCTACATTAGTGACCAGGACAAACGAAAAAGCCGACCTCAAACGCCGCGATGAACCAAGAAGAAGAAAATGCTTCAGCCAACTCCTCAACCTCGGCGTCACCTGCGGAAGGCGTCTCCGTCGTCGCCCTCAAGCTCCCACCCTACTGGCCTGCGGATCCCGAGCTGTAGTTTCTACAAGTGGAAGCACAGTTCACGACTCGCAAATTCACCGCTGATCGCACCAAATATCATCACATCGTGGCCAGCCTTCCACCAGACATCGCCACCGAGGAACGCGGCCTGCTCCTCCAGCAACCACACGCGGATGCCTAGGCCACCCTCATGCAGCAGATGATCCACCGCACAACAGCTTCTGAGGAAAGGCAATTACAACAACTCCTGACCACCGAGGAACTTGGTGACCGCCGACCTACCTAGGTCTGGTGCCGCATGCAGCAGCTGATAGGTGTGGAGGCATCTGCAATCTACGCTTCGTTTCTGCGGAACCTGTTCGTCCAGCGTCTGCCTCACAACGTGCGCATGATCTTGGCGTTCGTTGGAGACTTCGGGATTGAACAGCTGGCGGAGCTCGCCGACAAGCTGATGGAGACCTTGACTTCGGTTGTATCGGCGGTCCAAACTACTACCGACGAGATACAACAGCTCCACGCGGAGACCTCCTGCTTGACGATCGCCGTCGCGACCCTGTAGCAACTTCGCGGACGTAGCCAGTCACGGTCCCAACGGCGCCGCCCATCCCCTTCACCAGCACGACCCGACATCTGTTGGTACCACCGTCGCTTCGGCGATAATGCCACTAACTGCACCACACCCTGCCACTAAACAGGAAACGGAACGGCGGAGCACTAGAGGCGACAAGTGCCTCGGCCACTCCGGACAGCCGCCAACGCCTCTTTTACGTCCCTGATCACGACACCGGGCTCCGTTTCCTCGGGGATACCGGTGCCGAGGTCAGCATAGTACCGGCGACACCTAAAGACAAGCGGATGTCCAGCACCTCGCAGTTCCAAGCTGTGAACGGGACGCCAATTCCCACCTACGGTGAGCGTTCGCTAACCTTGAATCTCGGTCTCTGACGGACCCTCCGCTGGGTGTTCGTCGTCGCGGACGTAAAACATGCCATCATTGTCGTCGACTTCCTTCTACATTTCAGCCTTTTAGTTGACATGGGATGAAGGCGTCTCCTCGACACGATAGCTAACCTCTCCGTGTCGGCCGTAACATCCGCAGTGCCTTCTCCAGCTCCGGCACATGTCGATCTTAACGCCCCAACACAATTGTCTTGGGGCGTTAGGGGACTAACCGGGGACTAACCTTCTGCCATGCCTTTGTGAACGACCTCCTCATCGCAAGCTCCTCACCCGCCAAGCATGAACAACACCTTTAAGCTGTGTTCGAGCGTCTCAAGACCTACGGCATCATCATCAACACTGCCAAGCGTCAGTTCGGTGTAGGTGAGCTGGAGTTCTTGGGACACCACATTGAGCAGCAAGGCATCCGTCCACTTCCCGCGAAGGTTGCTGGACGCCAGCTGCGAGAGTTCTATGGAATCGTCAATTTGTATCGGCGTTTCGCCCCTCACTGCGCAACAACCTTCAAACCGCGGTTTAGAGTTCCTCAAAAAGAGCCATGGCGAGGCAACCGCTTTGACCTAGGATGCCATAGCGGAGCTTATGCTCACCAAAATGAAGGCAGACATCGCCGACGCAACCCTTTTGGTGTACCCCGAGGACAATGCTTCCCTGTGCGTCATGTCGGATGCTTCGGACGTTTCAATTGGAGCGGTTCTTTAGCAATTTCAAAACGACATATGGAAGCCGTCTCCTTTTTCTTCAAGACACTGTCACCCACCGAGCGCAGATACAGCACCTTCGGACGAGAGCTTATCGCCGCGTATCTGACGCTTCGCCACTTTCGACATCTCTTGGAGGAAAGAAGCTTTTTTCATTTTCATTGACCACAAGCCACTGACCTTCGCAATACGATCGCTGAAGTCGAATAGCCAAGCCCACTCAACTCATGAGCTTCGCAAATGACGCACATCTCGGAGTTTACGACGGACATGCGACACGTGAGCGGCCGCGACAACCCGGTGGAGGAAGCCTTGTCACGCCTCTTTATCGGCGCCGCTGAACGCCCAGTGCTGGATTTCGCCGCCCCTGCTGCTGCTCAGAAAACAGACACCAAGATCGGCCAACTGCACACAGCTACGCACTCGATGGAGCTGCGCTAGGTACCACTGCCCATGTATGACGCAGCTCTGTGGTGCGACATGTCGACGCGAGCGCCTCGTCCCTTTCTTCACACACACTTCCGCCAACTGGTGTTCGAGAAACTGCACTTGCTATCGCAGCCGGGCATACGGCGAATACAGCATCTTCTCACTTCTCGCTTCGTTTGGCCCGGCATGAATCGCGATGTTCGTCAGTGGGCTCGACAGTGCATACACTCTAAAAAAGGGGGTGTACACGGGTACTACCCTTGTCCCATATGTAACTCCCCAAAACTACATTTCGTCGTTCTGGCCACTGACGTCGAGCTGGCGATACCAACTTTTGCGAGCAGCTTGAGAGTAGACCGAGACAACTTATTAAAACAGCTAATGTACTATTTAAAGGCTACATTAAGACAATTGAGGTTTTTCCGGCCCGGCTGCAAAACCTCAATGATTGGTTTTTAGTTTTTGATACGCACACTAGCTATTTAGTTCATTATGTCCAACAGCTATCAAGCCGCTCGTAAAAGTTGGTATCGCCAGCTCGATGTCAGTGGACTGAACGTACAAATGTAGTTTTGGGGTGTTACATATGGGACAAGGCGAGTACCCGTGTACTCCCCTTTTTCTTAGAGTGTATCCTGTGAGCGAGCTACGATCCAGCAACACACCATTACGCCCCTCTCCACCTTCGCGACTCCTGATGCAAGGTTCGACCAGGTACACATGGACATTGTCGGACCACTAGCACCATCACAAGGGCATCGGTATATCCTCACGTGCATCATAGGTTCATACGCAGGCCGGAAGCTATTCTCATCTCAGACATTTCTGCCGAAACCGTCGCTCGGGCTTTTGTGTCAATTCGGATTTCACGTTTCGAATTTACGTTTCGACCGATCGCGGACGCAGGTTTGAATCATCACTCTTCACTCAACTGACGCGCATGGTGGGATCGAAGCACGGGAAAACAACCGCCTATCATCCGATTGCCAATGTGATCATCGAGCGGTTCCATCGGCGAATGAAGGCGACATTGATAGTGTCATGGGCTAGTCATAATCCCGACAGTCGGCGCTGTATCTCCGAGCGCACCGAGTATATAAGCCAATGCTTGGCACCTAATAAAGTAGTTCATTGCCTGACTCTGACTAGACTACATGGTGTCAGAAGCGAGATGAAGAGAACAAAGAATATAGCATGACGTCGTCGCTGCTCCCATCGCCGAAACCAATGGATACAATGGGCGACCTGTGGCAGTCCTGGCGCATCTGGAAAAGTGAGTTTCTGCTTTTTTAAACTGCAACTATGCTCACAACGAAACCTAGGGAAGTACAAGCAGCCACTTTGCTTATGGCGATAGGTGAAAAGGCACGGGAAGCGTACGCGACGCTCGTTTTTGAAGTAAAGGAGGACAAGACGACGTTAACGTGCCCATGGAAAAGTTCTAGAGCTTCTATCGACCTGCCACGAACCTGTCATACAATGAGTTTCGTTTCCCCACCCGAGATCAGCAAGAAGGAGAAACCTTTAACAAGTGGCTAACAGAGTTGCGTTTGTTAGAAAGTCGCTGCGAGTTTGGCGTATTAGAAGAGCGTATGCTTCGAAGCCAAATCATCCTCGGTATAAAAGACAAAAAAACTGCAACAGAAGCTGATCTCAGAAAACCCGTCATAAGCAAAAGTCGTCGAATTATGTCGAACCCGAGAGCAAAGTCAGGAAAAGTTCGAAAAGGTACAAAGCTTAGCGGAACAAAAGCGTGCGGCCGTTGTTAATCGTATGGAAGCATCATGCCCGAAGTGCGGACTTTCCGCGCACCGAGACGAAAAATGCCCAGCAATAAGAACACGCTGCCTGAACTGCAGTAGCTAAAACCATTTAGCAAAAGTATGCAGACAAAAAAAAAAAATTACCCAAAACAGCGCGACCAAAAGCAAGTACGGGAGATTCATGCAGATAGCGATAGCGAATAAGAATATTTCCTGCAGACTTTGCGAATGTCAAGTGTCTCCAACAGAAACGTTTGGTCAGCCCAGGTTCACGTTGAAGACGAGCCGCTCGACTGTAAGTTTGATACCAGAGCTGATTTCTGCGTCATGACAAAACAGACGCTCCGGTGACTGACAGACAAGCTAACGCGGAAATGCAACGTGGCTCTGAATGGGCTTTTGGTCATAAGAAATATGCAATAGAGCACGTTGCGCTAACGCTCCGATGTGAGACCCACACAACTACAGCGCAGTTCTTTGTGAAGGATCAAAACATACCCCCTACACTTAGCGGATCGGTCGCAGAAGAGCTCGGATTAATCAAGTGAATGACAACAATTACGAGCAGCGACATCTAAGAAGCAGCCAAGCCCTTTGATGATGTGTTCCATCGGCACTCCCATCGGTGGACTCGGCAAACTAAAAAAAAACATCTCGAACAGGATGAAACTGAAACCTGAAGCGCAAGGTATCATTAAACCACCGAGGAAAGCGCCCATTGCTTTGTGAGATAAGGTTAAAAAGGAACTCGATCGCATGGATCAGGATCAAGTAATAACCAAAGCCACAGAACCTACAGATTGGAGTAGTAACATGGTCGTTGTTACAAAACCCAACAAGATCCGCATCACTCTGGACCCACTGAACTTAAACAGAGCCTTATTGCGCGAACATTACCCAATGCCAGTATTGGCAGATGTCTTGAATTCTACGGGTCTTAACGGTGGGAATTACTTTTCCGCTCTTGACGCCTCCTCTTGGTTCTGGCAGATTGCTTTAGACCGCGAGAGCTCCTACTTGTGCACTATGAGCACACCATTTGGACGGTACAGGTTCTTGAGTATGCCACGCGGCATTTCATCAGCTCCGGAAATTTTTCAGCGGGCAATGCACAGTGTTCTAGGAGACCTTAGAGGAGTAGCCGTTGTCGTGGATGACATTTTGGTCTGGGGAGCAACAAAGCAGCCGCATGTTACAAACCTGCAGAGGATGCTACAACGCTGCAGAGTGGCCAACCTGACGCTCAACAAAAAGAAATACGGTTTTCTTCAGAAAGAATTTCACTACCTTAGACACGTCATAACCACGGAGGGTCTTCAAGTTGACCCCAACGCGTGCAGGACATTCTAGCAGTTCCTGTCCCGACTAACTGCAAGTCACTGCAAATATTTCTCGGCAAGGTTAACTTCGTCTCTCGTTTCATACAAAATATGTCTTCGATTGCAGCCCCGCTGCGAGACCCTTGCGTAAATAAGTCGCGTGGGATTGGACGGACCGACACCAGAATATTTCGAAGTTGTGTGACAGAGGCTGATGGAAGCTCCATTCTTGGCGTACTTCAGACAAGGCAAGCCTGTTACTTTGTCGACGCGAGCCAACATGGTTGCGTACTCTTCAAGATCCCTCACGGATTCACAACGCAACTACGCACAAATGTAAAAGGAAACTTTAGCTATAGTTCACGGCTGCACGAAGTTTCGACTACATCGTACGACAGCCCGAAGTCACTCTTGAATCCGACCACAGACCGCTTGAATTTATATTCAAATGGCCCCTTTCCGAGTTCCCCTCAGACTGCAAAGAATGCGCCTCATTCTACAAAGATACCCGATAACCGTGAAGTTCAAGGCAGAAGAAAGTTTGCTATTCGCGGACGTGATTTTGCGCTTTTTAAGCAAGATCGTTTCCAAAGACGAAGAAGAGCACTTCCACGTGAATTCATAGACGCACATTCCTATTTCAGACGCCAAGCTGAAAAGAATCTTAGACGCAACAGAAAGGAACCTGGTGATGCTGCAACTTCGCAAATACGCCAACACATCATGGCCGGACTCGAAGGAAGACGTACCAGATGAGCTAAAGCTATACTGAAACTATCGCGATGAAATTCACGCTGAAGACGGCCTGTTATTGTGAAGCAACAAGATAATCGTCCCGAAAGCAGAAAGACATGAAGTTTTGAAGCTTTTGCACGCGGCGCACTGTGGGGAGGAAAAAATGAAAAACAGAGCAAGGGAAGTCAAATATTGACCAAACATTACGAATAACATCACATCACTAGCACGCTCGTGCACACTGTGTCAAAAATACAAACCCAGAAACGTGAAGCTGCCAATGCTTAGCCACGACCCTCCCTTGGAAAGTGATAGGAGTCGACCTTTTTCATCATGACGGTCATGAGTTTCTCATTGTGGTCGACTACTACTCCTTTTTTTTAAACCAGGGAACATCGCCAAGCAACAGCGGCCATAGTGATTTATGCCTGCACCAAAATATTTGCTACTCATCGACTGCCCGTCCGGATATGCAGCGACAACGGGCCGCCGTTCAGCTGCAAGGCGTTTGAGGACGTTTTGGCGAGTCTGCAGATTCAACAAGTATTTTCAAGTCCTTACCATCCCCGTTCCAATGGAATGGCCGAACGCACAGTCCAAGAAGCAAATGAGGTTTTAATCAAGTGCTCTCGAGACAAGGTGAGCTTCTGCTTAGCACTGCTAGAATGGCGCAACACGCCTAGAGATGCCCACCTCAAATCGCCGGTACAACGGTTAATTGGGCACCAGACAAGAACACTGTTGCCTGTTACAACAAGTCATATGAAACCCTAAACCGTACCAACAGAGGTAGTGACAAGTCACCTGAACGAAATTCGAGGCAAGCAGAAGGCTTCGTACGACCGAACAGCGCGCCAAATTCCTGCTTTGCGACCAGTTTTCCCCGTAACCGTTTATGACAGTTTGCGGAGAACCTGGATCCGCGCGGTCATCGAAGACACAACAGATGCACCCAAGTCTTACGTGTTTACCACTGAAGATGGTCAGAGCAAAAGACGTAAGAGGGAGGTTTTGCGACTTCTTCCGACTACTATATCCTACAGTTGAAAATGCCCCATCGGTCCACGAGAACTGAAAAGCCGATACCTCGACTACACAGACCTCTCTTGGGGACGACCAGGTTGACACGCACCGTCGCCTGAAGATAAAGACGCGACCGCCGGAGCTACCAACATTCAATCGGCTACCCCAGAGCGTAGAAGTACGCGACTACGGAGGAAACCTCAGCGATACCCAAACTCGGAACGGAACCGTCCTGAAGAGGAAGAAAATGTCATGGGCCAGTCATAATCCCGGCAGTCGGCGCTGTATCTCCTAGCGCGCCGAGTATATAAGCCAATGCTCGGCACCTAATAGAGTAGTTCATTGCCTGACACTGACTAAACTACAGAAAGCACACAAGCGCAGCGACAGGGCTGATGTTCTGACCTTTGTCTTTCTTGGTGTCAGGACAACACTCAAGGAAGACCTGTCGTGCACAACAGCAAAGTTGGTCTATGGCACCACACTCCAATTTCCTGACGAATGTTTCACACCAGCGAGCAACGGAGACTTGTCCGACCCAACAAGCTACGTGACCCGCCTAAAAGAGGTCATGGAAGGACTACGCGCTACCCCACCTCGAACGGCTCGTAGATACGATTACGTCAGCACATATCTCAACACCTGCACACAGGTCTTCGTTCGACACGACGCGGTGCGAACTCCCCTCCAACACCCATACGATGGCCCCTACAAGGTTGTAAAACAGAGACCGAAACAATTCAGACACAATCAGGGGAAACAACCAAGTGATAGCCACCGACCGCCGACGTTTTTGTAAACACCACTTCCGACGCATATTTCCCCCTCCCCATCCTTCCATCAGCTACAATTTCTTCGCCTCGTTCTTCACCGGCTTCTCTACCCACTCAGGACCAGATGCGCTCCCCGTCTCGAAAAAGCCGGAAAAAACCGCACGCTCTGGACGGCGAGTTCACTACCCGGACAGGCTTCAACTCTCCCTCCGGGAAGTATAAACTTTGAGTTCTCCTGCTCGTGCCACCTTTCTTCGCTCTGTGCCACTAAGGGGGGGGGGGGGGGGGGAGTGATGTGGAGGCCTGCAGCGACAACATCGTCTTCCCCGCAACACGCTCCCCCGTGCCGTGGAGGACACTGGCACGCACCGGGGATACCGGACACCAGCTAGGGTGGCCCGGATGCGGGCCAGACGGCCAGACCTCGGTGATGGTAGACTAAACAACTCAAGTCGCCCCCACGGCAAGAGAGGAGAGAAGAGAAGAGGGCAGACACGTTAAAAGCAGTGCCCGGTTAGGACACATGAACATTTCTCGCAGTTTTAATCTCGTCATTCTTGTGTAGTCCTTGAGAAGAATAAAACGCGTTCAGTAGAACCTTTAATGTGTCTATCACTCTTGCGCAGCGTGTGCCAACGCAAGCGCTAAATGTAGCGCTAGCGTGCTTTAAATTTGCACAAGTTATTCTAAAACCCCCTATTGTTTTGCTGACATTTGCTAACGTGCACACCTTTTGCTTCTCCTACAGACTTGATGATACTCTAGGTGCGAACAGCTGTGTCAGGGTGTTCCCAATCTGTCCTTACAGCCTGAGACTGCGTGAAGATGGTACACGAGGTGCATTTACTCAGCACTTGAGTCTGAGTATTATTCCAGTTCGTGTATTCTGCTTTTGGACCATCTTGGGAAGACACTATGGTCGTAATTCACAGCAATGATCGTAGGTCGTGCTGTGGTTCTCATTTCCTGTGCATCCTCTTTATGCAAAAATCCAGTCTAATAATTTGACATCGGGTGAACTCGCATTTATATCCCGTTATATTCCAATACCGTCAGCACATTGTCACGAATGCTAGCATTGTCTGCTGAAGAGTCAAAACGTCAATTATGTACAGAACAAACTTTCACTGACAGCGGAAGCGGTGGCTTATATGCATTGCTACGCACTCTAACGGCGCGGCACCTGCTGTCGAGACTGGCGCTTGGTGCAAGCGTGTCCCTCCATACACAAAGGCAAGCAGATTGTTTCGTTTTCGGCTGCCGTGGCGCAATACTCGATAATTTGCAGCGTAGTGCCGCTTTGAAAGCATCCGCGCCAAGCTGCGCACGAGATCTGAGCTGTGAAGCCATGCTGGCCGCCTGGCCTGGCTGGCCGCACCTGCAGCGGGAATGAAGTATTTGCCGATCTCGAAAGCGGTGGCGCAAGCAGCTTTTTGGGGTAGCCTTTTTTACACGATAACAAACAGTATGATGACTGACTATCGCACGACAGTTTTGACCCTCAGGAGAATGCTACCATGAGGTGCTTTCAAAATAGAAGGCCCATGCTCCTTAAAGGCACGTTGCGCCAACAATATTTCGAAATATTGTAAAAAGCCAGGAGCCGAGTCAATTTAGCTTTCTGATGCGGCATAATCGTTTACTTTAACTTCTGCGAGTGAGCAAGATTTGGGTTGTTGGAAGGCATTCATGAGCACGAAAGGCTGGTAGCACGGCTGAAGCTCCATGGGTGGCAATAATGTCTCACTCACATTGGTGGTTGAACCGCATTTGTGAGGTTGTTCACAGAGGTTTGATGACAAAAATGAGGGAACTCGCTTCGCCGCTGCGGTTCCAAGACCATGCAGTGTAAAAACAGCATGAAAGAAGAGTGAGGTGGTGGCTTCTCTCTACGAATATGCCGCATCGCATGAAACAAGTAATTCCAGTGAATGGTAATTTTACCGCTCATTTGGAGAAGTCGACTAGCACGAGCAAATGGTTGTATATATATTTTTTATGTGAATAAAGAAATTAGTTTTAAGGTCGGACTCGGGCGAAGGAAGTTGCCGCAAAAGCGGCGCCTGCCACAGTGTAAGCTTCCAAGATCGGCTAATCCTCTTGTCCGGCCGATTGACTGGCGCCGCCTGCCAGGCCAGTCGGACAGCGCGGCTTAGCGCAGATCTTCGGCGCAGCTAGGCGCAGATGCTTCCGAAGAGGAGCCACTCGGAAAGTTATTGAGAATCGCAGCGCGGCTGCCGAAAGCGAAAAATTGGCATCCCATCGAGTATGGAAGGATTCGCATGCGCCAAGCGCCGGTCTCTACAGCAGAGTGTGCAGCAACGCATATCGGCCACCGTTTCCGTGATCCGGAAGCTTCTGTCCCCGACTGTACAACTATATGTACAAAGACATAACGGGTACTCCCATCATCACGCTCAATGCATCGACTCCAATTATCGCATTCAATGCATTCGTGTAAATAGCATACGGCTTTAAAGCTGTGCATCGCATTCGAGTCTCTAGACCAGGGGCCCTATGCTGCACGGCAGGACCAACGGACCAGGAAAACACCGTCTGATGCGATTTGCCCGACGCGGCACTGACCAATCGAAGCAGACGACGTTGTCCCGGTGTCTTGGTTCTGCTGGGTCCCGCATGTAGCGTAGGGCCCCAGGGACGGTTTGCTCATCTTTCGGCCGGGGCCGCGGCTGCGGCCAAGAGGGATTTTTATGTCACATGACCAGCTCCATGGGGACAAGGAAGTTCCTAGCGTCCCTGCCTAATACCGGAGAAATAAGTATCGCTTCAAGCCCAAAATCCTAATTTCACTCGCAGAAACTGACTGCAGGGACTTTCAACTGGAGTCCAATTGACCGGCCCTTTATACTGTAGGAGCGACAGGTAAAGTTACGGCCAGGGAGGGTAAGCATGAATCAAAATAAAGAAAAAAACGCGATATGAAAGCGGTGACAGTGCATTTATATATCTCGGCCATCGCCGGCGGCTCGCGCCTTCTGCTGTGGTCGAGAGGTTAGAGCACAGGTACTTGTCGTCGCGACGTGAAAGTTCCGGGTTCAAATCGCGCTGGGAACTTTTTTTGTATTTTGCGAGTGTTTGTTTTTGGCGTACCGGGTGAGATAATGTGTTGCACTGATTATCCAAGGTTTTTCTGTGTCGACGGTGGGGAAGGTTCAAGTAGATCCATATATCACAATCTGCTCGAATGTTGCAGTCGGAGGCGCATTCCGCTGCAGGAGACCTGCCGGTTTTGGCGGCGGTTTCTTCAGTCGATGACACTCTTGGCACGATCGTGTATAGAGGTGGGCTATTTTGGGGGCTTGGGACAAAAGTGCTTCTCTCGAATTCTTGCGAGAGTCCTGCTGTAGACAAGGTGGCCAAATGTCGGGTTGTCGTGGGAGGCCTGAAATATCTCTTTTCAAGTCAGGTATGAATTACAAGGAGTCACATCAACCGGCTATTCCCGATGCTCTCTTTGTAGAGAGTACCTTGCCGGACGGCGAATGTATGCCGGGCACGTGAGAAGTTTCAAAGAATCTTTCCCCCTTGTCCCTGCCAGTGGTCGACCACTGCGTGCAGTTCCTGGTTCTTCCCGTTGGAGCACTGCCATGCTGTTAACACTCCCTGCGCAAAGAAAGCGAGCGTCGTCGTCGTCGTCTTTGGTGCAGCCGGTAGCTGACTCGAAAGGGCTCTCGACAGGCAGTCGGCATCGCCATACTTTCAGCCTGACTTGTGTACGATAGTCACGTCTTTGTCTTGCAATCGTATGCTTCATCGAGCAAGGCTTCCCGATGGGCCCTTAAGGCTTGCTAACCAGCATATCGAGTTGTGGTCAGTGACCACTCGAAAAGTGAACCTGCACAAGTATGGACGAAATCTCGTGAGCGGCTAGACGACAGCCAGCCATTCCTTTTTGGTCGTCAAGAAATTTCGTTTCTCTTTCGGCGACGTCCGACTAATGTAGGCGCTCACGCCTTCTTTACCCTCTTGTCATTCGACCAGTAATGCGCCGAGTCTTGTATTGCTGGAGTCCGTGTGAACTTCTGTTTCGGTTGATTGGTTGAAGTAGCCAAGAATCGGTGGCGACTAGAATCGTCGCTTTAGCTCGTAAAATCAATGATCTTGTTCTTCTCTCTATTCTAAGTTTCAGAGTATTTCGTGTTGTGCGTGAGTTGCGCAGAAAGTTTAACAAGATTTCGAACGAACCGCCTGTAGTACGCGCAAACTCCCAGGAATCTTCGGACGGTCTTCTTCTCGGTGGGCGGTGGAAAGGCCACTGCGGCACAAGTCTTCTCAGGGTCAGGAGGAACACCTTCATTTCTCACAACGTGGCTTAGGAACATCAGTTCGCCGTAGGGGAACCGGCAGTTCGCCGGCTTGACGGTGAGTCCGGCGGTCCTTGATTGCTTAAAGAGCGGCCGAGGGCGCCGCATGTGCTCGTCGATATTGTCTGAGAATGCCACAACGTCATCCATGAAAACTCTGGCATTTCAGGGCTGCCAGTTCGGTGTCAATGCCTCGCAGGTAAGTTGCTGTAGCCATGTACAGTCCGAAGGGGATAATCTCGAACTCGTGCAGTCCATCGAGCGTGATGAAAGCAGTCTTGTTTTGGTCCCATTCGTCGACTTGAATCTGCCAGCAGCCACATTCCAGGTCCATCCACAAGAGGTTTTGGTAGTGGCGCAGCCGGTCCAGTGTGTTGTCGATGCGGGGAGCGGATGCACGTCTTTCTTCGTCACCCCGTTGAGCCGCTGGTAATCTACGCAGAATCGAAACGTTTCAACCTTCATTTCCACCAGTACGACTGGAGAGGCCCACGGGCTTGATGGCCCGTGAGATGTCAAATTTAAGCATTTATTCACTTGTTCATGAATGATCATTTCTCCTTTAGGGAGACTAGGTACAACGCGATGCACAGGGAACGCATACTCGTTGGTGAGGATGCGATACTTCGCAACTGTTGCCTGCTACACTTTCGACGTCGTCGCAAAGGAGTCCATGAATTGGGCGAGAAGGTCTCTTCCGTCTCCGTTCTGTAATACTGAGTTTGGGGTTAACTTGGGGCTGCGCCGGCGGTGTACTGTACTGCTGAAATGTGCGAGGGTTCTTGGAGGGAACTGAAGAACGCTGCCGATCTCGGCAGTGTTCCCAAGTTCCTCGACCTGGCCTAAAGCGGCAACTTTTATAAGTGCTACTTCAGTCCAACGTTTGTCACGAGGACCAGACTGCGTGAATTCTGCAGCTCTGCTACTCCACTTGCGACACCTACTCCTCTTCTGAAGAGCAGTTCAAACCTCTTCACAGGTGACTGAATTGGTCACAGCGAGCACAACGACGTTCGAGCGCTGAGGCACGTTTCCGTGGTCCGGAATGACTCGGACGGCGGCTGGCGTCGTTTTGGATCCCTCCTGAGGTAGGACGGGCTTTCGCAGCCTGAGCCCTTTCGCTCCAAGGTCGATCACGGCACCTTATTCACACAGAAAATTTATGGCAAGAATCAGGTGTCTGCACAGTCCTGAAGGACTGTGAACTTTGCTGGAGAGACCTCCCCGTGAATTTCGAAGCCAGCAGTGCACCTACCAACAGGCGTGATGAGCAGTCCTCTGGTGGTCCGTATTTCCGGGCCGTCCCACGGCAGTCGTGACTTTTCGAAGGCGGCAAGATAGCTTCCTTCAAAAAGCGTAGTAATCTGCTCCGGTGTCCGCAAGTGCCGACGCGTAGTGGCCGTCGTTGGCAACGTTGAGGTTGCTGGGCACCTTTGCAGAATCGTCGTTTTGATGCTTGTCGTCACTTGAGTTGTGACTCTTCGACGTTCTTGGAGGATCTTTCTGACGGTCGTCTTCTGCAATTCCACCTCCAGGGGTTGCCGAGCTTAGTTTCCCCAACGAGAGTGGCAAGACAGACTCTCTCGGCGGGACCTGCGAAGTAACGACGCCGGATGTCTTGGTGACGGCGAACGTGATCCCTGGGGGAAGAGGGTGCTGGTGACGACGGGCGATGCAGGTACTCCCCGTTGTCTCGCGGTCGTTTTCCACTTCTTGGGCGCGGGGCGTCCGGTGCGACCCCTCGAAGCACAAGCTGCCTTTAGGGGCATCACCGGTACACATTCTTGGCTTCCCTGCAGTGGTAACTCTGCGGGTGTGGGTCTTCCGTTCGCTACAGGTCGGTTTTCCTCGGAAAGGGTCGCTTTGGGTGGACGTACTGAACTTGCTTTTCCTGGCGTCGAGGATACTGCAGCGTTGAATTTTCTAGACGGGACGGTGCCTGGTGTTTACGGGTAGCAGGGAGCGGACATCGTGCCATGGTGGCATAACTCAGGGTTAACCCTGAGTTACGCCACCATGGCCCGATGCCCGCTCGTCGTCGTGACGCCAGAAGAGGGAATTCGCTCTTGCTCTTCTGGCGTCACGACGGTAACGGAAACCTCTGGCTGTAGCACACGTTGAACTTCTTGGCGGACAGTCTCGGCAATGGAGAGGGACGCCGGAGTACTGGAGGCCGGCAGCAACTTTCGGAGCTCCTCCCGGACGACGTCGCGGATGATCTGGGTAAGGTTTTTGATACCAAGACCTTCGACTTGAAAGGGAGATGTTGAGGAGACTGTAAGTGTCAATACAGCGGAGAGCCTTTAATATTGACCGGCTCTGGACGACTGGACTCGCTCGATGTAGGTTTCCTCGGTCACTAATTTTTCAACGGCAGTCGGGAGGCTGCGAATCGGTCCACTGAAAATTTCGCACTTTGCGCCTTTCATAAGAAAGCGCACCTCTTCTCGTCGGTAGCTTGCGGGTTGACGCACCAACTTAGGCGTAGCATATCTTTAACAAAGCTGGTTAATAATAACAATAATATAATATTTATTCTGGACCAGGAAAGCCTCGACGCCGCAGAAAGTTTACGCTTTTGCTTTCGCAGATCTTCCTTCTGTTGCCGTCGGTGTTGCCTAGTAAAGGTCTGCTTCAACTTGGCCATGCAGACGTTCCACGAAGTGTGCGAAGCCTACTGGTTCTAAAACCAGTGCCTCGCAGTACCCTCCAGGAAGAAGTAGACGCTCTGCAGGTACTGCTCGGCAGTCCATTATTTATGGTGTACCACGCGCTCGTAGATTTGGATCCACTCCTAGACGTCCTCGTGGATCTCGCCGTGGAAGAGCGTCGGCGTACGAGGAGCAATGGGCAGGTAAACGACGGGGAAGGCAGTGGATGAAGTCTGGGTATGGAGGCCCCGGGAGGCCATAGTTGGTTTCGCCAACTTCTTCCTCTGTGGAACCTGTAGAAGTCTGAATTACGGGAGTTTTATCTTTGCTGCAACGGCTTTCTCGGGTCTCGGTTGTCTCCACGGACAGCCTTTTTAAGCCAGGGGCTGGGCTTACGCTGCGACGCCCTGGAGGGGTACGCTTCATTGGCTGCAGTACCCCGCACCTCCACCAGACGCGTCACGAATAACTAATGATGAGGCAGGAAAAAACAGAATGAACTATGGAATTAATGGGGGTGAACTTGAGCCAGAAACTAAGAAAAGAACAGACTTCGATAAAGCATAAGTGAGCGTCGACGGAAGCAGCAGCACGGCACGGTGCGTCGGCGTAACAGCTTGCTGTCACGAGAGACAATCTGTGAATGAATCGGCAGTACGGCGCTCGGCTTTTTATATACTGGTTCTCCAGTTAAGATCATGTACTCAAGTCCGGACGTATTGTTTTTGTTTTTGACATTTTTTCAATGTCACTCCTCAACATGTGTAGGAAACGTAAGAGAAAAAATATTTTGGAAAGAACGTAATGTTGAAAGAGAAATATAATTATGAGTGAAACAGAACGGCATATCGAATTTTTGAAGTTTTCGTTTGCGTCAAGTTCGGTTACACCTACAGCGCAAACTACAATAATCGGGAATCTCAAATATTTTAAACTTATAATAGATCATAGGAAGGATTGAGTGATATATGCACATAAATGTGGAGGTTATATATTTTGCGTCAAAACTGCGCAAACTTGGCTGCATTATTAACTTTATGCAATATATTGTTATTAAAACGTTCTTTCTTGTGATATATATATATATATATATATATATAAATATATATATGATTGATTTATCTAAAAAAATAAAATATTTATGTCGCTTCAAACTTGTACTACATATTACGATGTTAGAAATTTCAAGGGGGAATTAAAAAAAGCGCATCTTAAATTTAGTGATAGTTTTCCACAAAACTCTTATGTTTATACATGAAATCTTGTTGCATAATTTTCTTTCCTTCGAAGCTACAGCGCTACAAAATGCAGGTTCCACGCCGGCATTTTCACCCAATGCCACGGACGAGATTATATTTGATTCTTTGTATTTTATGACTAGACATATTTCTGTGCTGTTTTCGGATATTGGGCTCAAGTTCATGTATTCTACTAATTAAAACAATACTCACGTTGCCTGACGTTTTTCTAAGTTTAACTAATAACCTTGTTTTCCGTTCAAAATTACAAGTTGTAGGATCTTCAGTTGAACTTTTTACACAAAATCGGGAAGGAAACCTGTAGTCGCTACTAGTTATTTTGTTTTCAAAAACTAGTAGAAACATATAAACAGTGCCAAAAAATATATGCGTATATTTATAACGATATTCACAATGAAGTATGTCTATTACGCCATCAAGATTGTTACACTGTTATTTATGACTTTTGTACGTCCTCCTGACCAAGGTAGAACTGCGACATCACTGGCACTTTCAGCAAGATGTCCGCTAAGATTTTAAATATGTGACATTCCTTATTCGTGTAAAGTAAAAAAACATATGGAATTGAAAAAAAAAGCTAAAGGAATGATTATAATGCGTAAAATTAGTGAGCGCACTAGTTGCCAGTGTTGGCAGGAGGGTGTATTGTGAAATCGGTTTTTTGCCCCCTCTTTAAGCCGGACTGAAGAATTTTTCTAAGCACTCACATATATTTGAAAAATTCCAACGAGTGCGACAAAATAGGTTAACTTTGAAAGTGGCAAAAAGGAAATGCACAAACCGATTGACGCTCTCTTGGTGCCGCAGTGTTCCGGAAAAGGAATTCAAAAGCTCTTGAGGTGCAAGTTAAACTCCTGCTCACTGATTGTCTTATATTTGGTACGTAGCAGAGAGCTCTTTTTGAAACAGCAGACAAAACTAAGTCTGAATTTATCACGGCAAAACAGTCGATAACCCAATTTTCGGTGAATTTAAAGCATGGCGTTCTACAGAATCGGAAGCTGTTTTCTCACCTTGCATAGTTCGACGTGACAGATCGGAAGGCAAAAAAAAAAAAAAAAGAACGCCGCTAAGGCAAACACCCCCACGACTACCCATAAAACCAAATTTAGAGTCACGAGGTTTCAAAGGCATCCGTTTTAATCCTGTCAACACGTGCGCGCAGTTTTCAGAGGGACATGCCATCGCTTTCAACCGCTTGCGGCACTGGTTGCAAGCAACACGTTTGTCAATATACTATCGTCCCCAGGAGGCAACGCCGGCGGCAAATTCGAAATGCCGCGAGCCCTAAAAGTGGCGCGCGAAATACTAGCGGCACCGACCTAATCAGCGCTAAATCAGAGAGACGGCAGCTCAGACAGGAAACAAACCACAGAAGCCGACGGTGGCTCCTCTCGTGAACTTGTAGAGGGGCATAGCGGGAACCAGATACGACGGAATGGACCGCAGAGCGCACACAGTTATCGCCTGTTTTCTCCTAGTGCACTCTTTTTTTCGGAGGAACTGATTGCCACGTGTTTATACTTGCTCTGTTCGTTGCTTTGTAGAAAAGCTCACAAAGCATTATATTTCCTTCTTTCTTTCTCCTCTCACCCTTTCTGGAAGATGATTGGGATCGTGAGACAAGACAACACGCGCTGGGGTTATAAACATACGAAATGGTTGACAGTCACGTGTTATTTCGTTTTGCAGTGCGTCTTCAACCAACGCAGCGAATTCCCAAGTAGCATAACACGTCGGGTTGGGGATGGGGCGGTATTGACCTGCCGGGATACTAATACCGGCCATTACCGGAAACGCCCCAGGGGCCACATCGGGCCGGGCCCAATGCCGGAATCCGGCCGGTACCTGGAACTTATTGGGAAACAGGGATGTCGGGATTACAGGATGTTTCCGGAGAGCTCCCGACACAGATCCCCGGCATGGAACCGGTGGTACGGTAGGATACCATCATTGTGCCAGCGTATTTCCGGGTCAGAGCCAGTCCAATTGCGGATCAGTCCCAGCGTAATAACAAATCAGTGCCAGCGTAATTGCGGGTCAGTGCCAGCGCAATTGCGGATCAGCGCCAGCGTATATGTCATTCAGTGTACCCAGCATAGAACCACTAGAATGCTAGCTGTGTCACGCTTTAAAGCACAAGTATGACATCCTACTGCATTAAAATTTTAAAGAGCTAGTTTCTCAGTAAATCAAATTCACTTAAATATGTAAATGCAAAATATTTCAGTCAAAACTACTTTATGGTTTTTCAGACATTTTACAGGTGCTGACCGTTTTAATACGTTTTTTCGAACTTAAACCGAAACTAGTCAGTTTGGTATTTGTGCAATATTAAGAAACAATTCTGTGTGAACAGTTGACTTTCTCCATGTATACAGTATACTCATGGCAATTATTGTATAGTTGTCGAGACGACATGTCCCATTCATCTGTCAACCAGATGCATATTGTGTCTAGTACAAGAAGGGAACATTGCAAAATGTTCTACCGTGACGTTCTTTATTGTGACTCGTGCATCCATTGCAGCTAGCTCCTCAACCAGAGTGTCGCTCGTTGTCAAAGACGGTTGGAAACACGAGTGGAGTGTCCGTCTTTTTAACTCTATTGCCCCTGCCCGCCTCCCTGCCCGCCAGCCGCTCCTCCATAGCGTCCACGCTGCACCCTTGCCCGCGGCTTTGTATGGCACCTGTAAAGAGAATCGTCAGATCACACATTTTAGTTGAGGGATAGGGGAAGCCAATATCTTGCATACTAGCTAAGCACAAGGTGCTGTTCACCGGCTGCAGTTTGTGAGCGTTTTCTTTCCGTAAATATTAGGTCCCTCACCTCGCCTGCAATTCAAAGGTGACATAAAAAGAGCACGACAGAGGTGGAGATTTTTGATTTGGCTACCACACAAAGGTGCATATTAATAGAGGCATGTGGCTATTTCATGCGAAATCCTATTAATCTGAAATGGGGGTGAGAGGGGGGAGGGCACAGAGTTGAGTGGCTCAAAAGAGAGCAAAACTTCCGCTACTGACACTCTACAGACCAAGGCCTCTCAATTGTCATTTGTTTTTCAACCTGGAAACTAACAGGATAACATGACAAGACCAACCAAATCGTTTTTCACGGTTACTTCAAAACGCTGCGTTTGAGTTTTACTTTTCCGAAAATGCTAAAACTGGAGTTATTCACAATAAAAATGAGAGTCGAAAAAAAAACGACAGTATTGGACGACTTAAATTTTGCATTCTACAAGACTTAAATGGAAAATAAATATGTTTTGTATTTGAGGAAGAGCACCAAAATTGTCTTCATTTGGCCTCCAGGATCACGAATATCGAGTTTATTTTTAATTTGGTGCACGGAGGCTGCAGAAATTAATTTTTAAAGTACAGCTGAAGCCCCTCCTTCCTGGAGCGTGACGACATACTAGGAGTTATCGGAATCCCTGCTCGTACGCATCTTCAGCGCCTGTCAAACCTATGCACGTGAACTCTTGCTATTTTAAGAAGGTCAGAAATAAACGTAACGACTGGCGTCAGTGTGAAAAAATACAACTGGCAAGCTTGCAATTGCACGTGCTGCCCACACGAGCACCAGGCGCTTGGCGACCCAAAGAACCTAGTACGACGTCACAACTGGTCGGAGGTTTTTCGTGTTTTCTCGTGTTTAGTTACAGCTTCGGGGAAAACGAAATTGATATTCAGATTCACAGGACATGAATACGCCAGAAATCACATCTAACTCATTTCTTTTCAAGAAGTGTTTCAGCTTCCCTTTAATTGTCAACATATTTCAAAGTATTTGCTTGTCTATTGAGCTCAAATAGAGATACCATTAATTTAATAGCTAGAAATGAATATGCATTACGGATGACCACCTTGCACACCATGGCGTCCTTGAACCTTGTCGTTCCTCGCTAGCCCAGGGGGCAGAACCGCGCCTAGACTTGCTTTAAGAACAGGCGTCCCACCATCTCTCGCACCACCTTTTGCAGGGTCTTGCTGTTTCCTAGAGACACGAGCTGCTCCTCCTAGAAAGACAAAATGTGTTCTCAACATGTCAACAAAGTTATTGACATGCAGATAAAATGGTATGAACATGTCTCAAGTTAGAGAATGTGAATGCCCAGGTAAATGCAGCAAGCCACACTATACATGCATCAAAATCTGACCATATTTACTGGAGCAAGAATAAAAATATTTGAATATATGGCAACTCTATCTGTGCAAGACGAAACCAGAACGATTAAAATATTTCCCTTTATACTCCGCTAAATCTCATTAGTCAGTCACATTCGTTGCATCGTTCAAATTGTGCAAACGCTTTATGGATCATCTTTGCTCATCAGCATCCACTCAATAATTTTAACAATGTATGTGGTTCTTAATCAGTTCATTCAAGACACTATGCATCTTGAATTTGTTAAAGCTATGTCTGCCGGCTTGTCACCCTGCACATTTATCGCCTATTTGGCGACATTAAGAAGACCGGAATTGAAGAAGGCCTAAAAAGCAGGACGTGACCAAAACCGTCTTCATAGTCGCACAAAATGGCAAGAGCAGCACAGTGTGAGTAGTTTTCTTTCCTTATTTCTGTTTAGTGCTCACTCAGTTGTGGCCCTGTAGGCCAATGAACCAACTTGCTCAGCTCAAGCCCGCCACATGTAATAATCGCTTGCGTGACTAACATATGCTATGCATAGAGACACAGCTACGCATGCACTCACACCCCCTGAATGAAGTGGCAGATGCAATGACAGTTACTCTTTCACCTTGGCAATTTTAATTGCTCTCATAGCGTGACCTTCAGTAAGTACAAGTTGACATCTCATTTCGAAAATGCACTACTTATGTAAAGTAAAGACGAAATTAATTACAATTTATACGGAAATTCTTTACAAATTTGTTTGGGCATACACATATGGTGGGCACGCCCAAACGCGTTCTGGAACAGGCTAAAATTTGTTTTCAAGCATGTACTGTAGTAGAAAACATGTACCTATTCGGCCACCTGTCAATCAAAGCCCTGTCTTAGGCCCGCTTCAGACAGGACAACCTTTCCAGCAATTTCGGGGTTGCTGGCGAGTTGTCCCCTAGCTTTCCCTACATCGACACAAATTGCTGAAATCGGATCCGGCTCGAAGCGGATGAGCAACTCGGACAACTCGGAGACTTTTGAGGAGGCAGCAGCTAATCAAAAATTCGATATTTTCAGGTGACACCCCTTTGGTGGTGATGACAACTGAAAACTTGGTTCTGGTTTCAAATGGATTGTTTTTGGAAATAAACTGTTTCAAAAAAGATGAGTTAGTATTTTCAGCACAAAAAAATAAAATTTCACGATGATCATGGCAAGTCTCAGCAATTCGGTTGCTTTGTGTGAACGCGGGTGGACTGTGTCACAGGTGTTGCGACATCAAGTTGCTGCGCGAAATTGCCCCGTCTGCAGCGGGCCTTAGGGAACTAAAATTAAAGGCAGTAGAGCTCTGGGTTTAAGCCCACCTGGAGACATTTTTTTGCCCTTTTTGGTACATATATATATATATATATATATATATATATATATATATATATATATATATATATATATATACATATATATACATATATATATATATATATATATATATTGTTAGAGGCAGACGAAGACAAAGACGAGGAATACAATGGTGCCCTTGTGAATGTTTAGTGGCATTCCGTCAGCCGGAACTGAAGTTGACTCCAGTGAGCCTGTAACATTTTGGTGGCAGCGGTGGGATCACTCCTAAACTTCGATGGCGAATCCACTGCACGTTACGTCCCACTCCGGCAAAAATTCGCAGCGAGAACCTGAAAACGGCTTCTCCATGAGCGTTACAACGCCGCTAGAACGCCTTCAAACTGCCTTGAATGTTTTTCCGAGTGACATCAACGGGCCACAAAGGGCCGCTTTGGGGATTTCTGTAGATGACTTCAACACCTGTTCAACGGCTCTGGATGGAGGTGAGATCGTTTCAACAGTTAGCCCCTTAACGAATGTCAACCGAAGTACCCGTGTAAGGACTAATCCGTCACTGAAGTTAAAGCCCTTCGACGGCAGCGTACCAGTTCACCCTTGTCTGTACCAGGCTGAAGTTATTGCACAAGCCAACGGCTGGACGGAAGACGACAAAGTTCACGCGCTCGTCTCCCAGTTGCAAGGACCAACTCTAGACGTGCTTTACCAATTCGATGGTATCCACCTATCATTCCCGGCCCTACGTGAGGCACTTCAACGACGTTTTGGAGATAGACATCTCCAGCAAGTGTACAGCTCGAGTTAAATCTACGCCGTCAGCGCTCTCACGAAACCCTTCAGGAGCTGGCTCTCGACATCCAGCGCTTGATCTCCAAGGCACATCCTGGAGCCCCAACATACGCTAAGGATAAGATTGGCAGCTCCGCTTTTGCAGACGCAATAGCTGATCCAGACGTTCAAGTATTTGTACGTCTTTTACGACCTACAAACGTCAATGATGCCCTGGATCAAGCGCTAAAAGCGGCAACCGCTCGACGGGCAACAGAGTTCGTGCAGAGGGCTGGACATCTACAAGAGCCATTATCACCACTTTCTGTCTTATCTTCGGCGACAAAAAGGCAGCATGGTAGAAAGAAGTACAGTCCTCCACATCAACCAACCCGTTCTGAGGTCACTGATCAAGCTTCCAAGGTTAAGGGTGGAGCGAGTACGGTGCTTTCTTCAGTAATTCCCCTAAACCTTCCTCTGACTTCAGTTGCGAGCAACCGATCGCCGGTTCCAAAATTTACTGTTTGGATCGAATGTATTGGATACCACGATGCTCTTCTCGACACTGGAGCAGCAGTGAACGTTCTGGCATCGTCCTTGGTTCCAGCAGACGCACGTCTTCGTCCGACGTCACTTGGATTGTTCACTGTGAACGGTACGGCTATTCACACCCTGGGTATTCTCACTTTGCAAGTGAAAACAGTTGAGAGTACATCGCCAGTGGAGTTCGTAGTGCTCGAGAACTCTGTTTGCCCGGTAGTGCTTGGGTACGAGTGATGCCGTAAAAATAACTTTCTTAATAATGACTTTCCGCATTCCAGAGACAACAGAATCGCAACATCAAAAATCGATCACAGTAAGTTCTTATCAAGGCACAAGCTACATCTTGGTGCCGCTCGAGTTATCTTCAACGTATAGAATGGCACAACTGCACTTCTGAGAGATTCGCTAAACCACGTCCAGAAAGTGCTTCGAGCTTTACTTTGCACTGACAGAGCAAGTACCACACCCGTGACAGGCAATGTCTACGTTTGCAAAACGGTCACTATACCCCCGAGCTCTGCTGCGTGGGTTCCAGTGAATACGCCCGACCAGAGCTTCAGCGGCGACGTCATTTACGAAACTCTCCTTCATGCTAAACCTGGGCACGACTTTGTTTCTCCCCATACTTTGGCATCATCTCTGCGGGGAAACTTCGTCCTCTTAGCTGTAAATATTGGTTTGAACGACCTCACGCTAAAACCGGGGGAACAAGTCGGAACCGCACAGCCCTCTTGCCCTGAAGTGCAGGTGAATACAGTCGCACTTGAATTCAACTCACAGGCAGACATACCCAGTCTTCCATGGGAAAAATTTAATGTTAATCCTGACCTTAACGCTGAACAGATGGCAGCGGTTCGACAGCTGCTTCAACGCCATCGTAGCTGCATCGCCCTTTCTCCAAATGAACTCGGCTGCACGTCTTTAGTCGAGCATTCCATTCAAACTGGGGACAGTCGTCCTATTCACCAGTCACAGCGTAGGTTTGCTCCATCCAAACGGAGTGTTATTCAAACGCAAGTTAAAGACATGATTCAACAAGGGGTGGTCGTTCCTTCATCAAGCCCATGGTCCACTCCAGTGGTGCTCGTCCGAAAAAAAGATGGTACTATCCGGTTTTGTGTTGACTACAGAAAAATCAACAGCCTTACTAAACAGGAAGTGTATCCCCCACCTCGCTTGGATGATGCCCTGGATCGACTACAGGGATCAGAGTATTTCACCACGTTGGATCTCCTATCAGGATACTGGCAGGTTGCTCTTGACCCTAAGGATGCAGAAAAATCCGCGTTTGTGACACCGGACGGACTCTACCAATTTACGAGAATGCCTTTTGGGCTGTGTAATGCACCTGCAACATTTCAGAGACTAATGGACAGGGTGCTAGGCCACCGAAAGTGGACCATGGCACTCGTGTACCTAGATGATGTAATTGTGTATGGAAGCACATTGGATGAACATCTCCACAGACTTACATCAGTATTGGATGCGCTCTCTTCTGCCAATCTGCGCTTGAAACCAGAAAAGTGTTACTTTGGGTATAAAGAAGTAACCTACCTTGGACACGTTGTATCGAAAAGAGGGATTACACCAGATCCTGTCAAGCTTCGAGCCTTCGCAGAGTATCCTGTTCCAACATCCTTAAAGGAGGTAAAAAGTTTCCAGGGATTCGCATCATACTTTCGCCGATTCATTTCTGACTATGTGGGCCATGCTGCTCCAATGACCCGCCTGCTGCGCAAGAATGTACCCTGGCGATGGACAGCAAAAGAACAAGCTTCCTTTGAACATCTGAAAAGTGCCTTGTTCAGTGCCCCGATTCTCGCCCATTTTGACGCTTCTAAGGCGACCTACCTTCACACAGATGCCAGTGGAGAGGGACTCGGTGCTGTTTTGTTACAACAAGATGACGACGACACGCAACGTGTTGTTTCATACGCAAGTCGCCGGTTGACGGACGCAGAACAGCGTTATCATTCTTCAGAACTTGAGTGTCTTGCACTAGTCTGGTCAGTGCAACACTTCCGGCCTTATTTCTACGGACGACACTTCACGGTTGTGACCGATAACTCAGCCTTGAGATGGCTCCAAAGCAAGAAAGATCTGACAACCAAACTGGCTCGTTGGTCAATTTTACTTCAAGAGCATAACTTCACAATTGTTCATCGGAGTGGCAAAGAACACCAAGATGCAGACTTTTTATCTCGTCATCCGATGAAGGACCTACCGGATTCTCCTGACCACGATGCTTGCTTTTGTGCGCCTACATTTAATTTGAACGCAAGCCAGGAACAAGGCTGTGAAATCCAGGACATCATGTCTCGACTTCAAACGACTAATCGCCTACGTAAAGCGTACCCGATTCGTGCCGGGTTACTTTGCCATCGCAGTTCCAGCACTAAACATTGGGTGCCAGTTGTCCCATCTTCGCTACGCAGAGCGGTACTGCATCTTTGCCACGACGACCCTACGGCGGGGCATCTAGGCCGTGAAAAAACTTTGCAGAAGATTTTAGAAAGGTACTGGTGGTCCTGGCTTCAAAAGGACACGACAAGCTACGTAGCCTCCTGCTCATAATGTCAGAAACGCAAGTCACCAAGTACAACCAAGCCATGTGAACTTCATCACATACCACCACCGGAGGCTCCATTCGAGGTGTGGGGAATTGACCACCTCGGACCTTTCCCAGGTACATCGAACGGCAACCGCTTCATCCTAGTGGCGGTAGATCATCTTACCAAATGAGTGGAGTTATGCCCCGTGGTCAGCAGCTCGACCGAAGAAGTGGTGCGGTTCCTTAGAACCCAGCTTCTCCTGCGACACGGAGTGCCACGGATGATCATCACTGATCGAGGTACAGCTTTTACCTCTGCCATGTTTTCAGAAGAGCTAGCATCTCAAGGCATAACTCATGCTAAAGCGGCTCCCCACCGACCGCAGACGAACGGGTTGGTGGAGCGAGCTAACAGAACAATTGCTGGAATTCTTTACTCGTACGTAAATGTCAAGCACACTGATTGGGACACATTCGTTCCTTATGCCGCGTTCGCGATGAATACCATGAAGCAGTCAAGCACCACTTATGCACCATTTCAACTTACTCATAGTATAACGGCGGTGCTTCCTCTGGAATGCTCATCATCTGTAACGTGGCAGAATAGGGGAGACGATTTTGCTGACAATAACTTTCAGCACCTCCTGGACGACGCACGAGAACGAGCAAGAATGGCTATATTACATTCCCAACAGCGTGCATCATCTCGATACAGCGCTCCTGGCTCGACACCATGTCTATCTCCGGGTGACTTGGTCCTGGTTCGGAGGGAACAGCGAAAGAAAGGTCGAGCACAAAACCTTCTTTCTAGGTATAGGGGTCCCTGTGAAGTCACTAAGAAAATTGGACCCCTAACCCATGAAGTACGAGATTGGGGAACTTCACGGAAGACCAGGACATTTTCAGCGCATGTACATCACCTGAAAATGTACATCCCACGCACAAGTGTTCTTCTTTCTTCTCAGGAAACGTGAAACGTGGGAACCAAAGTCCCGATAACTTGCTTTTGTACTGTGCTAACTATTTTAAGGGGGAGGGGGAGAGTGTTAGAGGCAGACGAAGACAAAGACGAGGAGTACAATGGTGCCCTTGTGAACGTTGAGTGGCATTCCGTGAGCCGGAACTGAAGTTGACTCCAGTGAGCCTGTAACAATATATATATATATATATATATATATATATATATATATATATATGGGGTGTTTTTTTAAGGTTAACAGATTTGTTTAAAAAAAGCCGTGAAAGTTACACTTATGCCGCTTATGGAGGTGAGTTATACGGCCAGGGGGACACATTATAGGGGTCTAATCGTAACGATCAGTTGGCAAATTACTTAAAATTCGTGAATTAACTTTTTTAATTAATGAAAATAGACATATGGTTCCAATTAAAAATTTGCTCAGCGTCATCAAAAAACCCTAAATCAGTCATTTTCAGAAAGACTTTGAGCGCGTGAGAAGCGTAATAGTGAACTGAAGTTACCACTCCTGGAGCAGGTACAAAGCTAGAGGTTGCAATAAGGCGCCCGCGCGATTTTTCCGTCTCTTACCTAGCCTCAGCCTTGTACCTGCTCCACGAGTGGTAACTTTAGTGCACTACTACGCTTCTCACGCGCTCAAAGTCTTTCTGAAAATGACTGATTTAGGGGTTTCCGATAACGCTGAGCAAGTTTCCAATTGGAACCATATGTCTATTTTCATTATTAAAAAGTCAATTAACAACATTTAATTAATTACCCATCTGATCATTACGATAAGCCCCCTATAATGTGTCCCCCTGGTTGCATAACTCAACTCCACAAGCGGCATAAGCGTAACTTTCACGGCTTTTTTTAAACAAATCTGTTAAGCTTAAAAAAAAAACACCCTGTATATATATATGGGTGGTTTCATCTCAAATAGTGCAGGCAAAACGGGTCAAATTTTTAAGTTCCCTGAAAAAATATATGTTACGGCGTTGTCTCTAAAAACGCAGTAGCCACAAACCGCAAGCTCGTGGGATTTTTTGTTCTCGACTTACGAATTTTTAAAGAGGCCGCGGCGGAAAGCAGTGTTTTTCACACCCGTCGTGGGTCAGATGTTTCGCTCGATTTCCCGCCGTGGATTTTCAGTCCACATTATATTAACTTTTTTTTTCAAATACTCTGTGAGCACAGGTAAAAAGCTCCAATACGATGAACTAATTTCAGGCGTTTTGCTTTTTTTCTGTAAAAATGTCAAAAAAGCCCCCTCGGTTAATTATTGACGAACTTTGACAATTAAATACTGGCGATCTACTTGGGTTACATCAATATTTTTTTATGTCTATAGAGCGCCCAAAACACGCTCTTTATATATATATCTAAAATGACTCAGCTGTGTGAAATATCCTTTGAGGGACGTTTACGTTAATATTATGCGGAAAACAAAAAGTACCAAATTTGAAATCGATTTTCTAAAACAAACTATTTTTTTTTTTTTTTTATTTGTTTCTAAAACATAGATATGATAGTTGTCTACTCGAAAAGCAAGTCTAGAAAGTGTGTATTGTGTTTGTATGTTTTCTATTTAAGCATCAATATCGTACAAAAACGTGTTTTACGGCTCGAAACGGACTTGCGAATTGCGCGTCTTCACAAATTGGGAAATATTTTTGCCTTTTTTCAACGTTCCCACATAAAAATGAAATACAGTAGTTCCACCCTGTCATATTTATTGATCATTTAAATTTTATTATGGGCGGCAAGCAAAATCGGAGGAGTTCAAAAGAGAAAGCAACACTTCTTAACAGATTTATAACCAGCAGGCGTCGTAAATATTTAATGTGTAGAAATCGGCAGACGTCGTGTTGATTCAGGGCCTTCGTTGGCCTATATGAACGTCCAGCGCTTTCGGAACCAGCAGATGACCACGACCTTTCGTGCTCGTTTTGTTAGATACGACGGCCCGTGACAGTAAAGCGAGCAGCGCACCCTGTGTCACGAGGAGTGAAATGGTACGAATGTGTCGTTGACGCGGCGAACAGTGACGGCCACCCAGGAGGAGCCAGTCAGTCAGAGTATTGCAGAAGGAAAAGCGAAGAAACTGTTGACTGGGAGGACTAGGACACCACGGCCTTAGAAGATTGACGGTCAACAACAGTCCTGCCGGCCAAAACAACGCCGCGTACGCGCTAAAACCGGCGGCGCGGGAAAACAATCCCGCAGACGCACACAGGAAGATGGGCCGATTATGTTAGGAATGTGGGGAAATGTTGAAACCAACCATCCGTGCACGCATGAACCGAAACTGCGTTTTTTCCCAAGCTTCGAGCGCCCAATCCTTGAAACGGCTGTGCTCTCTCTCTCTCCGCGGGGAACCGATAGTACCGAAGGGGTTTCTCTTTTGGCCTCCTTGCCAGCCTCCTTGCCAACTATAACCGTTTGTGAAGAGTTGTCTTTTCCCGAGATGAAAAGGTAGCGCCGGCTGAGGTTTCCTTTTCAAAAAGGGAAGGGCAAAGAGAAAGTATAAGCAGCTGCAGTAACTACCTCGAAAGCTCCTCTTCCGATATGAAGCTCGAGGCATGTTACGTCTCGGTTACCATCTCGCGCATAGCTGCTCGAATCTATTCTTCACTTTGTTCCGCACAGCCACTGTTCCGCGCAGCTGTCGTGGCTGTGCGGAATAGAGTGAAGAATAGATTCGAGCATCATCTGGGCGCTGTCATCCTGCCAGGCTTCAGTGTCGGGGGACTGGACTCGGCGTCGGTCAGTGAAAACTTTTTTTTTTTTTCGAGTGTGTTTGTTCGGCCCGCTGAACTTTGTTTTTTGGGTGCGGTTCTGCTGAACGTTTTTTTTTTTTTAGTGTCATTTTTTAGCATTTTTTACTTGTTGAGTTTATTTCTTCATGGAGTAGCGGCCTGACGGTGCTGTAGAGAGCGTGTTCCGCGCATTTGGTTGTGTCCCTTTTAGGGAATGCCCGGAGGAGTTGGTTTTTGTTCTTGCCGTGTGCGACTGAGTTTTTCCGTCTTTATTATTTTTTTTATTCTTGTTTTACACTTAGGTGTCGTCGAATTCTCTGTCTGACTCTCCACCAGGCGTGGACCTATCGCCTTGCCACTTCTCCAACCTAAATCTTTTTTTTTTTTTTTTTAGCGCAATTTTTGTTAAGATCGGTGTTGGGTAATTTTAATCTTATTTATTTATTTTTATTCCTTGCCCCTCTCCATGAAAATCTCTCCGTGTGGTTCGGATCACTTCTATGTCTTCATTTTTGAGTATTACGGAACTGAAAGGCCCTGGTGATCTGTGGGATGTGCGGTGAACATACCCTAGCGTTTGGTTTCGTAAATAATTGTATATAATATATCAGTGATGTGGTGACTTTCTATGTCTTAGTAATATGACAGCTAATAGGTAGTCATGCTAGTTTACTGTGAAAGTTTTATAAATCGAAACAATGCAACGTCTTCGATATTGAAGGTCTACTAGGACTGCTGATTTCACTAGACATGTTGCTCGCGGTCTACCGCTCTTATCGAAACATAAATAACTATTCAATAGCACAAATTCCATTTATAATTGATTACAAAGAGCTGACAGTAATTTAAGAAAACTTTTTCAGAATTCATAAAAACGCACGGGTCGCTTTGTCTGATTTATATTTTGCAAAACTAAGACGTCTTTTTTTTCCAATATTGAGGCTTAAATATTGAACATACAAACAAAATACACACTTTCTCGACTTGCTTTTTGAGTAGACAACTATAATATCTACATTTTAGAAAAAATAAAAAAAAGTAAAAAGTGGGTTTTTTGAGAAAATCAATTTCAAAATTTGTACTTTTTTATTTTAGCATAACATTAACGTAAACCTACCGAAAATCATATTTTATACAGCTGAGTCATTTTATAATAAATATGAAGAGCGTATTTTGGACTCTCCGTAGACAAAAAAAAACATTGATGTTAATTTAAGTAGATCGTCAGTGTTTAATTGTAAAAGTTGGTCAACCATTAACCGAGGGGGCGTATTTGACATTTTTACAGAAAAAAAACAAAAGGCCTAAAATTATTTTATGTTTTAGAGCGTTTTAAATGTGCTCACAGAGTGCTTGACAAAAGCTAATATGATGTGGAGTGAAAATCCATGGCGGAGATCGAGCAAAACATCCGGCCCACGACGGATGTGAAAAACACTGCTTTCCGCTGCGGCCTCTTTTAAAATTCGTAAGCCGAGAACAAAAATCAGACGAACTTGCGGTTTGTGGCTACTGCGTTTTTAGAGACGACGCCATAACATATACGTTTCAGCGAACTTAAAAATTCGGCCCTTCTTGCCTGCACAATTTGAAATGACATCACCCATATATATGTATACTTTTTTAAGTTTTAACGTATAGACGCATAATTTACTCACCCATTCAAATTCGAAAGCGCTTTTATTCGCACTTTGTGGCTTTCTAGTGCTTTCAATAGCTTCTTGGTGACTTATTGCAAGCCCTAGAAAGGGAGGGCC
Source organism: Ixodes persulcatus (assembly GCA_013358835.2). Classification (NCBI taxonomy): domain Eukaryota; kingdom Metazoa; phylum Arthropoda; class Arachnida; order Ixodida; family Ixodidae; genus Ixodes; species Ixodes persulcatus. The sequence goes on from JABSTQ010005811.1 coordinate 44,629, forward strand.
ATCTTCCCACCCTTTGCAGGCTGTAAAGCTGTGGCTTGCACAGCTCTAGCAGGTCGCACCTTGCTCACTGACTCCATCACGAAGCATAGGTGGGTGATTTCAGATAAGATCGACCAAAGGGTGGCTGGTCGACATTTTTAAATCAACTGATGTTTTTATATGCCATTGTCTAGTGTCTGGTATAAACGAATCCACACTTAGTTTTGACCAGAAAAAACATTTGGAGACAGGACAAATCGTAAGGCATGGAGAGGTGGACAGTTGCATTAACGGGCACTGACGGAGGGGGCACGTTTGAAAGTGAATACCTAAAACAATAAAATTAGGATAATTTTAATACTTTTTATAAATAAACTATGAGTGTAGTTTGCTTGTAATATATAATAATAATATTTATTTACATTATATTTATTTTTATAAAAATTGCCAAACATGCCTGCTCGAACGACAAATGGCAACATTTGGAGCTCTGTATCTCATGATATAATTTAATCATTATTATATAATTTGCAGATACTATTCTACTAATATATGGCTATTATTTGAAAAATAAATAAGGTATCTGAGTGATACAATAGTTAGGATATATTTAGGAAAACATGGGAAAAAAATTAAACAAAGACAAATTTCGATGCAAATAAAAGAAAAAAAAACACCACCTTCGATTTTTTTAAAATTTGGGTACCCTGTTATACTCTATTTCGGCATTCATTTCTATTAAAACATGTTGCATTATTTTATTCAGAAAGAAGAAACAACTCCCCAAAGTAGGGTCTTTTTTCAAAGCCTACACTTAGCAGTGTCCTATACAAGAAGTGACTCTGAGTTCCAGTTCCATGAAACCAACACACATCTTTTATATATTTTCATTCAGATGAGGCCATTGATAACTATAGAAATCGTTCACAGACTAAATTTTAGGAGAAAGTACTGTGTACAAAGAGGTATCATATTACTGACTAGTGATCCGAGAAAAGATCATGCAGCCATCGGCCACTAGGAACTTTGTTTACTTTATTCTCCTGCGACACTACATGCACTTCTCTCTTCCCCTTTATCTCCATCTATTTTTCTCCCTCTCTCTCTCTCTCTCATATATATATATATATATATATATATATATATATATATATATATATCCCTGATTTATATCCAGAACAAAAACATATTCAAACATTCCTTGTCTGCGTGATAGTGTTCTGTGGCTAGCAAAAATCATTTCCTCGCTAAGCTCACGATTGTGGCGCAATAGTTGCCGGGAACCGCAGACCACACTCGTCGCTAGTTGTGGCAAAACGGCCGATACAATCTGTTTTCGCATTTCCCAGCTCGCTGTCAAGGACAAGGGTGTTCGCTTCAAACAGCAAAATATGGCCGCCGACGCCTGTTTACTGAGCAGTCATGCCTGTCGCCATCTGACTCGCTGGTGTCACGGGCGATAATATCAGGCACAAAGGGGCGCACAAGCCGACAACAGAATCTCCAAATACTCGAGCCTCGCGTAAATACAAGAGTGTAAACGCTGTCGCCATGTTAACGTAGTATGACTCTCCCCCTCCCCCCTTCCCCCACTGGGGGACTGCAGTACGTCTCCCACCGCTCAGAGGTTATTCACCACCAGGGTTGTAAAAGTTACTTCAAAAATGTACCTAATAGCGAGTTCGTTTCACGGCACTCGTGCCCACTCGCAGTGCCGAGCGGGTTCGTTTCGGCCGGCACTCTACGAGTGGTTGCACTCTGCGAATTCGTTTCATCGCTGGCGCCCCACGCGTTCATGCACTCGCTGCACCGAGAAAATCGAGAGTGCGCCCAAATGCAATCCCGTCATGCCTCGCTCTGGCGACGAGCGGGAGCAGACGACGGGGGTTCGTCTGCTACGGTGTGTCGCGGAACCGAACGGAAAACCGTATTTCCTGATAGAAATCGCGTCCCGCGGGCAAAGGAATCAAATGCGAGCTTGAATTGTGAGCGTCTGGCTCACAATTCAAGCTCGCATTTTATGAAGGAAGCAATTGACAACCCGTGCTTTATTTGCAGGTTTTAAGTCGCTCTGTTGCCGTACAGACGCTGAAATATACCAGTGTGTAAAGAAATGCTCAGAACAAACGCATCATGGCCCCCGAGGTGTTTATCACCATCCGTTTGCGGGTGAAAAATTGAACATTTGTCGACAAAACCTCCCCAGCAGAAACCTGTGACTGCCCAATAAGCGTCAGAAAAAGCTAAACATAGTGACTTTACCTGGGCTGGGGCAACATCATCATGTTTAACATTTACCTACGTCAGCTAACTTGCCCCGTCGTATTTTGTTCGAGAAAGCTCTCATTTTCGACGCTTTCACCAAGGCTAATAACTGATCCACCTGTAATGACGATCGAAATCGCTAGTCCTACGAAAAGATTTGCGGAGTATTCCAAAAGACTAGTTTTAAGTCGTTTACTTTCAGTAATTCACGTATAATACCATGCTCAAACGGATCAAGCTTTTGCTCGGACAGCATCATCAGTTTTCTTAGTTTTCTTCGATGTAAACGGTTATAAGAATTGAAAGATCGCAACCAGCTGCTTTGTAGACAGCTGGTTGCAGACATTTACGCCGTCTGTAACTATCTCTATGGCAGCCGAGTTGCTTGAAGTCATCGCAAATATAAGCTACAGGTTGCAGCGACCAACGTTTGTAGATAAACGTTGGTAGCGACTGCACTCTCACATTCCCACCCATCCATCACTCCGAACAGAAAGGCGCTAGTTTCGGTTTGAGTTCGGTACCTTTTCTACAACATAGATGGCGGCAGCATCAGTTTTCTGCACTCGGTGCATTTGGCGAGTTCATTTGAGACCAGTTTTCCCTGCAACACTCAGCGAGTGCAATGCATTCTGGGAGAGAACTTGAACGATGCCAGTGCGTGTGAAACGAACTCGCTATAAGATACAGTTACAGTTACTCATACAAAAAGGTACTTAGGTACGTACCGAAGTACTATCTTAAAATTGTACCTAGGCACAAGTACAGTTACTTTAAAGTTACTTTCTTTATTTATTTTCCCGGAATTCGTCAGAATATATTGGAAGTAAATCTCTTTATACTAAGAATGCACACAAAAACGAGTACGATAAATATGCTTTATTGGTGTCAATGTGAGAAATAAGGAAAACCGCATTGATATGAGCATTCTATACTTTGTCTCATCCTACGATGAACTAAAGGCCAAAGCAACGGACCTCCAGGTCCAATCACGTTCCACGCTATACCAATACCCCTGTCAGACGGGCTAGTTTAGTGTCACTACAAGCTAGTGCACTTCACCCTTAGTGTTATTTCTGTTGTGTGCAACGCGGCTCCTTCCTGAGGAACACACTTGGCTTGGAGTGAGTTTGACGAACTCACTTCGCTCGATCGAGTGCGTGGCATCAATATGAGTGTTTCAACAGTAAAACGTAACAACACAGAAACCAAAAGCGTGGCGTAAGTTTTATTTTATAGAGAAAAAGAAATTCGTGAAAGAGACGACATGTAGAAGACTGGCATTGCAAAAAATAGTGGGGTGGACTTGGAGTTTAGGATGATCTGAATCAAGATTAGCGCAGCGGTAAATTGATAAAAGACGACGTCAAAGTCAGTCATTCATGGCTATCTTGGTTAGCAAAGAATGATAGAGCCTACTTTTGTTTCAGCATGTAACTATTCGAGACAACATGATAATTTTGATCTAATTAGGCAGTGTCAGGACCTCCTCGTAGACTTCCGTGGAACGATGCGGAACGCCGAAGTTGGATATGCTTCGTTCTTTATCTTGGCTTGCGATGATCGATCAGAATCACCCAATTGGCGTAAAAATTGCTCATTAATGTAACTTTGTTTTAGAGCACAGCTCCTAGGCACCCGTTTCTGAGTTGAGCGGCGTCGGCGTGACCACGCGTTGCATTAAGGGCTATTTTCCAAAATGACGTCACACGTGACGTCAAGTATGTCGTCACGTGCGACGTCACGAAGGTAAACGTTTCCCGCTAAATTTTGCGGTAAAAGTTTATGCTAAGTTTGGCGGAAAATTTTTCCGCTAAATTAAGAGCAAAACGTTTACCCGTGTGACGTCACGTGATGTCATACTTAAAATTTCAGATGACGTGTGATGAGACGTCACATGTCAATTCAGCGGGAAAATTTCCCGTCTAAATATAGCGGGAAATTTAGCGAAATTTTTACGCTAAGTGGGATGGGAACGGGAGAGGAGGATGGGAGGGTACGGAGGGGGAGCAGCTGGCATACCCTCCCCTTCGTACCCTTCCTCCCTCCTCCTCAAGAGCTGCTCTCCAATTCGGCATTACAGAGAATCGTAAACGTCTAATTTTTTTTAACATGTCTTTATTAAGGGGTATCGGTGGCCAAGTGGGCTAGCGCCCACCAGATCGGAGTACGTGGAGAGAAAGCTCGCGCTGGAGAACCCAGTGATCCTGAGCTCAATCCCCAGCTCTGCCCGAACAACACGCTTCCAATGAAGTGAGTTCGGGGAGCACACTACGCTCGCTCCGGTAGACCGAGTGTGCAATCTCGGTAGCAGTGTTCAAGGATAAAAAATAATAGAAGAAATTAACACTGCGTAATATTAGTATTATTTTGATAGGAGTAATATTAGATGCGCACTTGTTTTCTGTTGGTAGGAAAGTCGTGCAGTGTAGAAAAACAAGCTGCTAATCTAGTTTCCAGCCTTCGCCCCTGCGTGACGGCCAGCGACGGCCAGGAGGCACCTGCAAGACTCCACCAGGAATCTGAAGGTGCAGGAGAGACGCAAAAGGCTTGCTTAAAATGGAACTCGCCCAAATGGGGCAATGTGTCTTCGAACCACCGTTCGTTCCTCTGGAAAGCCCACCGTTCTCGACTGATCACGGGTGGGTTGTCGGTCATGAGAGCGGCTATGGTGAAGGCATTGGCCTGCAGCTGCTGATCGATGTCACTTGAAATTCTCGCCTGCGCGTCGGCATCCAGGTCCAGCTGCCTCTCATCTGAAAGACGTTGGGCTCTCATGGAAAAAAGTGCCCCAACCACGCGCTTCCACTCTCCAACATCGCGGATATCGCCCTCCAGCTCGTCCTCCACACACTCCATGATGTTTCGTTATTTCGAGTGGCAAGTGGCCGAGTGGGCTTGCGCACACCAGCTCGGAGCGCGCACAGCGAAAGCTCACGCTACAGAACCCATGAATCCTAGGTTCAATCCCTAGTTCTGCTCGTTTCGATCTATATTTCGTTTCGCCTTATGTTGTACCGCAGACAAGGCTAGAAGCGCGAGCTCATAGCGTTGGGAGCTACTCTTAACGCACGAGAGCTTGTTCCGCCGAGATGTGCCCTAGAGCAAGGAGCTCGCGCTTGTAGCCTTTCCTGCGGTACATCATAAGGTCGTACCGGCGTGCGGACGTGTATCACTGGCTTGTAATGGCTGATCGTAATGATCAAATTGGATTTAAATTCGGATTAAAGCTCGTTACTTAGCGCCACAATATGTGGTAACGTGTTTCTAATAAGACGACGAAGTTATTAATGAAAAAATGCGTATGCACTGTAATATTTTGCGTGCCCAATACTTACCCATCGTCATTGCCATCATTTTGGAGTTTTCCCGTGTAGCACCAACACACTTGGAGTGTGTTTCGATGGGTTGAAGTGCACTCGCTTCTAGTGACACTAAACTGGCCCGTCTGACAGGGGTATAAGACACGCTTAACATTGATTAGTGGTGGACGAATAATGCTCGAATCCAAAAGCGCCGCATCATTTCTATAGATTCGACGCTGCAAAAAGCGCATATGTCTTGACTCTCTTTGCGTTGTAAAATTGTTGAGTCACTCAGTGCTCTTCGATTCGAGCCACTGTCCACCCGTCCCCTCATCAGTGATTCGAGACGCGGGCACCGATACGGTCATCGAAGCGAATTACCGCACAATTTCTAACTGGCTCGTGATTGGATCTGGCGGTCTGTAGCTTTTGCCTTTAGTCCATCGTAGGGTGAGACGAAGTATAGGACACGTTATTTTTTTCGGTTTCGGTTTGAGATGAAGGATGCAGGTCGCTACTTTCCCCAAACAGAGATCCGAGGCGATTCGATAAATTAGTGTCGCTAGAACGGCATCGCTAATCCACCGTTTGCTCAAACGAACACAGCCATTCGCTAAAGTGTCGTTCGATGAAACATTATGGGCGGGGCTTCGCTCGCTAAAACGTCGTTCGATCAAGTTAATGCCTCCCAGCTCGTACCCAATCTTCCGTTAATCACGGCACATGGTAGTGTGTCAAAACTTTCATATTTATAATTTCTACCATTTTGACGAAGCGAATAGAAAAGTACCTGTAAAAAGTAACTGCACTGAGTTACAAGTTACTAGAAAAAGTACCTAAGATACAGATACAGATATCGAGAAATGAAAGTACCTAGGTTTGTACCTTAGGTACAACAAAAGTACCTAGATACTGATTTCCAGTTACTTATATCTAGGTACTTCACAACCCTGTTCACCACCCTATCGCCAAACACGCATCGGAATGTACTTCCTGCTCGGCCGTTCTGCCCTCTACTACAAGAATCGGGGGTCACACCTCGAGGGTTGGCCGGGAGATACTAGAAGCCTTCGCCATGCGTCAATTCAAGGACAACATCGGCTCCCCATCCATTGCCATTTCGAGGAAAGAGATAAGATTTCTTGTTCCGGAGCTTTCTCCCCTCCACGTTCCCGACAGCGACGTACCCTTGACGGCATAGTGCTCCTCCTTTCCACCTTTTTTTTCACTTCCTTTCTTTTCTAGTAAATAAGCAAACTTTTGGTGTCATTAAATGTTGTTGCCAGTTGGAAGTTTGTGTTTGTCCGTCCATTCTCGTTTTCTTCCTCAAGTTTAATTAAAGGGTGTGTGTGTGTTTTCGTTGCTGACACCAGCCGGCGATAAGGCAGTGCAGGCGGTAGCTCAGGACAGCAAGGGCTAATCCCAGTGACCATCGACGTAACCCCACCGCCAACCCCTCGCGAACCGGTCGCCGACATGGCTCAGGCCGTGTCATGAACCACGTGGTAGAAGCTAGGGTGCTTTCATATCAGCGCGTCGATAGGGACGACTGTGCAATTACTGAAAGTCCTTTTCAAAGGCCGCTGACAAGATTTTCTGTCTGGAGACTCTCCCTCTTTTTTCCTTTGACGTGGATCAAGCTTTGCTGACTTCCTCAGTTGGGACCTCTCTTTTCAAATGTACGTTTTGCAGTGAGTGAGCTCCTCAGCCTCGGACTTGTCACTTGTGCACCCTCTTCAGTAGTTCTTTCACTTGGCAATTATATGCCATCAGTTTGTGTTTAATTTCTATTATTTATGTGTGCGTTATGAAGACGTCCTGGAGCTCCGAACGAGTGTTTTGTGCAGATTACGTTTTCAAGCACAAAAAGACTATACCAAAGCAGCGGAATTTTCGAAGTATTGGCGAGTTGGACCTAAACTCGTTGAAGCAAATTCTTTCACCTGACTGTTCCACCAAAGTGAGTGCGACGGACTACCTGTGCAACAATTGCTTCATACACATTACTAAGGAGATCTCGATGCGAAGCCCAGAGCTGTGCTCTGACATGTTTGTGCCAGCTGAAGAAGCAATTGAAGATCTAAATCGCAGCTTACTACCTACAGATGTGTCGCCGCTAAGACAACCAAGCGTCGTAAGAAGTCGGGACAGGCCTGCCTATGTCAAAAGAAAGCAGACAGAACTGGAGCAGGTTGCTGTCAAGAATGTACGCTCAAGGCTACGTATTGCGTACGACAGAGACGCACCATCGGGGTCGTCCGAACCAACATGCTCCACATGCACTGGGTGGGTGGACAACCTTCGGCAGGCCTTTGCAACCGCCACCTCTCTCCGGGAACGCTGTCAACTGCTTACGCTCCTGCCATCAACACTGACGAAGAATGAGGTTCAAAAGATGATTTCAAAGGCCTCAATGTACCTCATCAGTAAATCCCGAAAACTCAAGGAAAATCATGGCGTGTGGTACGAGCCGGATCCTTACACGAGGTGCAAGGTGAGCCCTGAGAACGTGTCTGCTACACTAGAGTACTTCACGAAAGACGAGCTACAATGTTCGCGCCAAAGTCCGAACAAGAAGGACGTCATGTCTGTCATGCTCAACGGAGAGAAAACGTTCGTGCCAAAGCGCTTCATGACACGCTCAATCTGAGAGGACTTCCGCATATACAAAGACAAGCATCCTGATTCCGGCGTCGGGCTAACGAAATTTTATTCGTTGCGCCCTAGATGGGTCCAATGTATTCCACACCAGGATGTGAGCGTTTGTGTGCGCTGTGCCAATTATTACCTTTGTATTGCCGCTCTAGAAAACGTTACAGGCTCAACATTCAACACCGGTGAAATGAACTCGGCATTTCTGTTCGACCCAGCGACAGGACTGTGCCTTCAAGGAGACTGTGATCACTGCCCAAAAGGCCAGTCTCTTACAGTCCAGGAACTTGATATCCCGGAGGATGAAGAGATTGTGCTTGCAACATGGGAGTCCGGCGACCTTGTGAAAAAAAACAAAAACATTGGAACCTGAGACTTTCCTAAAAGTCATCGAAGTGACGGTTGGAAGTTGGGTATTTCATAACCATATCCGGCAAACGGAAGGTAAAGCGATCTACGATGAAAAACAGTGCATGCAACGCCGGAGCATTGTCTTTCATTTTGACTTTGCTGAAAACTGGACCATCGTGCTTCCTGACGAAGTTCAACCATACCACTGGAGAAAAAAACATGTTTCGATAATTACATGTGTAGTGACGACAAGAAAATCCACAAACAGCTTTGCCATCATCAGTGAGGACCTGTGTCACGACGCCGCTCACGCTTGCTTGGCTCTAGAAAAAGTGAAGGAGTGGGTTGAAGACAACGTTGCGGTATACTCGTACGTGACTTACGTAAGTGACGGGGCCGCCAGTCATATCAAGAATCGCTACCAGCTTCACCAGTTTGCAAAGGATGATTGCCCACATGTCCAGTGGTTATTTTCTGCATCTGGACATGGGAAAAACGCATGTGACGGCGTTGGCGGGCTCGTGAAGCACCAGGCCACGCTGAACTACCTGAGAGATCGTTCAATAAGCGCATTTCAGACGGCCAGGACAATAGTGAGCGTTCTATCAAAGAAACTGAAACGCGTGCATCTCGTGTATCTGGACGAAAAAGAGGTTGTCCGGTATCGTGAGCAAAAAAAAAAAAAGAAGAGTGGCTGACGGTGCGCGCCTTTCCTGGCATTCAGTCTTGGCACGTGTGGCGGCTCAGCAAGTCATCAACAGAAGGCACATGTAACGTATATGTAGCACGGACAGTGGGATCTGCTTGGAAGCAACTTTATTAAATGGGTACAGCGAGGAAAACCGTGGCGTTAAGTGCCGAATTTGAATTCCTAAGGACTGCTTATTTTGAATGCAGGGACATCTTATTTATCACAATTTTCTTCACGGGGTATTTAAGTTACTGTTTTAGTTGGTGGTTGCTAATAGTTTTATCTGATCACAATAAGAAAATTATAAAATGTTATCCTCGAGAAGGATAAAATATACCGGCTTGCCACGATTCATTCTTACACCGAGAGCATCGAAGCTGCTCCAGTCAGGCGCAATGGCATCCCTCACCTGAAATTGTTTGTAATCGTAAATACATAGCCAACCTAAACAATTTTAGTATTATATCTTTATTTTTGTGTGTGGAAGTAAAGTTTTTTTTTATTCTAAATGTAAAATATTCCGGAAGGTAAAACTTCACACTGCATCATCTTTTCTCCAATCATTAGTTTCTAATATGATACCACTTTGTACACTTATGTAAAAAGCTGTATATAGTTTCTCCTCCCTTTTACTGTGTGACCGATTGCTCTAGTTATCTATGGCCTCATCTGAATGAAAATATATAAAAGACGTGTGTTGGTTTTATGAAACTGGAACTCAGAGTCACTTCTTGTATAGGACACTGCTAAGCGTAGGCTTTGAAAAAGGACCCTAATTTGGGGAGTTGTTTCTTCTTTCTCAATAAAATAATGCAACATGTTTTTAATAGAAATGAATGCCGAAATAGAGTATAACAGGGTACCCAAATTTAAAAAGAATCGAAGGTGGTGTTTTTGTTTTATTCGCATCGAAATTTGTCTTTGTTTATTTTTTTCCCATGTTTGCCTAATTATATCCTAACTATTGTATCACTCAGATACCTTATTTATTTTTTAAATAATAGCCATATATTAGTAGAATAGTATCTGCAAATTATATAATACTGATTAAATTATTTCATGAGATACAGACCTCCAAATTTTGCCTTTTGTCGTTCGAGCAGGCATGCTTGGCAATTTTTATAAAAATAAATATAATGTAAATAAATATTATTATTTTATATTACAAGCAAACTGCACTCATAATTTGTTGCTAAAAAGTATTAAAATTCTCCTAATTTTATTGTTTTAGTTATTCACTTTCAAACGTGCCCCCTCCATCAGTGCGCGTTATTGCAACTGTCCACCTCTCCATGCCTTACGATTTTTCCTGTCTCAAAATTTTTTTTTCTGGTCCAAACTAAGTGTGGATTCGCTTATACCAGACACTAGACAATGGCATATAAAAACATCAGTTGATTTAAAAATGTCGACCAGCCACGCTTTGGTCGATCTTATCTGAAATCACCAGGTGCTACATGAGTCGCGCCACACCGTAAGGCCATATACGGTTGGGTCACAGCTCATCAGACCATTCGTCACTGCACTCAGCTATGGTATGGTGGCGTGGTCGAGGCATGAAGCAGGCGTACAACTTGGAAATGCTGATCTTCATCACATTTGAAACACATGTCTTATTATTTTTGTGTTGCGTTGTCGGCATTTTAAGGGTGAGGAAGTAAGCAGCAGCGACACCAAGAAAATATATTGAAAACCGCTCTCACCGAGAACCTATTACGAGCACTCGGAAGCCATGGAGTATAATAAAAAAGTTTCTAAAGCTGAATTAGCATATAAATTATGTGCTTGTGCCTAAAAAGTTGAAAAAAACAACAATTGAAATATAATAATTATGGATAAAAATATACACCAGAAGGACTTAAACCACAACTACACGGCCTATAAGTTTGAAATTGGACACCTTAAACAACTCGGCCACGACCCAATCTTATTTGCTGGTCGTTTATCGAGGTATAGGTATTTCGTTTGCAGCTTTCGGCTGCAAGAGAGATTGCCTTATTTTAATTTATTTGATTATTCTCACCAAATATTACAAGTGACCAAGCATATAACCTCATCTGTCGGCCGAGGCACTGTGCTTGCATCAAGGCAAGCTAGCCTGGCTCGCTGGGCTTATATTTTGTTTCATCTCCTGTGTAGGATTCTGTTGTCACTCATCAAAAGAAAAAAAACTGTGACTAAGTCTGACTTGCTCTGGTGTGCAAATATCCTTGGCAGTAAACTCTGCGAAATGAAGTAAATATATATTATACTTTTTTAGCAAATATGCATTGTTTTAGCAAAGTGAGCTACACTATTTGACTAAGGTTAAACAGAAAACGAGCCTCTCCACTTGAATCTGTTTTCATCTCTCGCAGACACTATTTCCTCCTTATTGTGGTTTGTATCAGACCTGTGTGTCTGTCCGGTCAAAGCATCTGTGTTAGACTAAGGCTGGGTTCTTTAGGATATGTGCAGGTATTCTTCGCAGCAAATGGCTGCAAATCAGGAACACGAGTTTGTTCTCGGCCACCAAAAGCAAGCATTTTCAAGGTGAGCTATTGCCCGCTTATATGAGTTTTGTGTTTCATTCCTCTTGGATGCCATTTTGTACATGTAGTGGTCTTACATTGGTATTTTGTTGTCTTTCCTGCAAAAACACCCAAGTTTTACTAAGACCGGGTTTTTTCTTATTTATGCAGGTCTTGGAGGCAAGCACCAGCCAATCAAGGCCAGACGTTTGCTTTTTGCCGCTCATGGCAAGTGCTTTCAAGGCGTGTTATTGATGGCTATCTGAGTTGTGTGTTTCATTTCTCACAGACACTCTATTTCTTGTCTTTATAGTGGTCTTGTGTCAGGCTTTTGTGTCTCTGTTCGGCCAAAGCATTTGTATTATAGTGAGACTGGGTTCTTTCCGATATGTGCAGCATTTCTTGGCAGCAAGTGGCTGCCAATCAGGAACACGAGTTTGTTCTCGGCCACCAAGAGCAAGCATTTCCAAGGTGAGCTACTGCTCCCCTCTATGAGTTTCAGCATTCGTCAAGGAGCGCAAAATGAAAGCCCGGGGGCTTGCCATCGCAAAATTGTTGTCTCGGAAGCGCATAGGGAGGAAGCTTTACAAAAGTATCCACCTGCCTCAAGAAGTGAAACCAAACTAAAAATGTGGGTTCGCTTGAAAAAAAACATAGTCAGCCCGAGTTAACTCGGGGGCAGCAGGGAGCAAACAAGTAAGGCACGAGTATACTTGGTTCAGGCTTCTTTAGGGGTGGTCAATGACTGGGTGTTTTCTAAAAATGTTTTTTTTTTCTAAACGAGTGGTGGTCGATTATTCGGGGATGGGCATTGAGTCGGGATGTTACGGTGAAAATTTCATCCACTTGTGATTCATGTGCCTTTTCCCCCTAGTGAAGGGGACAAGGTCTTCAAAATTTTAAGTTCGCTACAGAGGTGCGTCAATATTGACGCCTCATTTTACATCAGTCCTCTAAATTTAAAACGCACTAGAAATGACATGCCTGTGATTCGTTTAGGTGTACTTCCTCTCAGCAAGTTTATGAATTGTGTTTCAACAGGTCTAATCTGATATCTGCCACACCTCAGGTCTCCACCGACGATTCATTAGGACGAGACCCAACCGGGAAACAAGGGAGGAGCGGCTTAAGCGAGGGAGGCTACATATACGACAGATTCTTGCGGACAAGAACCGAAAATATATAGATGGCGGTGTTTCATTTGCCATGCCTTTTTGCATGCACATTTTGTTTGTTATGTTTCAAGATTCCTGCAGAGTTCAATTTCAACTATTGTAAAATACCGAGCATGTGCCCAGATCGCAGAAGCGTCTGCTGCCTGTTTCGGAACGATCCGCAAATAAGCAAAGGGCATACCAGAAATCCGTCCACCTGTTTTTGCCAGGCTCAAAATATTAAAAGAACACATCAAGCGCCCAGGTGCCGTGCGTCCTTCCCACAATCGTGCCGTTTGCGGAGCTGACAGTTTCGTGCATTGCGCAAGCCATGGCGTGGCCTTTGAAAACCAGGGAATCGAGATGAGAAAAGTAGCACAAAAATGTGAAGCAAGCAGCGAAGGTGAGCAGTGTTAACAGAAAACAAAGATGAAGGGGGTTCCGTCGCGTAAGGCATCTATGCGCCGTGCATGTAACTTTGAGTGTGCTGTAGGTGGCTAGTCAAAACAAATTGTTATCTGGACGTAACTAAACGCAAATCTTTCTCGCAGTTTGCACAGCCCACAAGCCAGCATGCGCCAGTTTGTTCTCGTTCAAAGGTAAGGATTCCAGATTTTTTTAGTTTGCTCTGAGGCAGCAATACCGAAGCCAGGCAAGCTGTACGGCATATTTGATTGACCGAGCTCAGAACGACTGGGGACGCTTCCATTGGAGCTTGTTTTGCTTCAATACACGTGGACAAAACATCTGTCGACGAGTTTCCAGTTTCGTTGCAAGAGGCATATTGCCACGCGCGTTGCCGAGCAAGCGCGTGCGTGACCGAGTGGTTTATTTATTTATTTATTTATTTCAAATACTGCCAACCCTTGCGGGTTATAGCAGGAGTGGACACAGTATTACATAAAACAAAATACAGGTGACACAAGAAATTATACATAGAACAATCTTTCTCACAGGTGCAACTACTCGTCAGCAAACCAGTTCATCAACTTTTCTTCGAATTCTTCAACAGAAGTGACGTCCGAAAAAAACACTTGGGGGTAATCTGTTCCATTCTTCTATTGTTTTGACAAGAAACGAATATTTAAAAATGTCAATATTGGGCATAAATGGGTCAACTGACAATTCATTGTTTAGTCGTCGAGACCGTCTTCCGGGAGATCTGATATAAGTTTGCGTGTCAATATGGAGATACTTAAAATACAACAAATAAAAAACTTCAGCCGCGCAATTCTTCGTCTTGACGCTAAGGAGGATAATTGGGCTTCTCTCAACAATGCTGAAACTGACTCGTGTTGATCGTATTTAGAAAAGATGAACCTTGCTGCTAGCCTTTGAATGCGCTCCACTTTTTTATTTGAGTTTGTGCGTGGGGGTCCCATATTATCGATGCATATTCCAATGTCGGGCGCACTAGAGTTTTATAAACGTTGGTCCGGATATCGGAGTTCGTTCCCTCTTAACGATCGCTCCATAAACAAAGTGT